>LOJH01047824.1:1456-13137 GCA_001685095.1 Ellobius talpinus
CAGCCTGGTCTACAAGAGCTAGTTCCAGGGCAGGCCCCAAAGCTACAGAGAAACTCTGTCTCAGGGGAAAACAAACAAACAAACAAATAAAACAAAACAAAAACAGAGTATCTCAAGTTACGTTGACCAGCAAGTGAACTTCAAAGTTCTCATTTGCAATGTATCTGTCAACTATACTCACGCAGATTTGGTTCACAAATAAACTCATTCATCCTAACTTGATGATTTCTCATCTTCTTTATATAGCATCTGTTTTCAAAGAAGTATTTATTTATTTGTGTGCTGTGTGAGGGTGTCCGTGTGCATAGCATAAGCATAGAGACCAGTGGACAACTTTTAGAAATTAATTCTACCATATGTGCGCCAGGCAAACTCAGGCTGTCAGGTTTGGGGACAAGTGCCTCTTTCCCTGCAGAGCTAACTCACCAACACGTGTAGTCTTGCCCTTTAAACTATAATACCCACACTCCCTTCCTTTGCCAAACTCCTGTTCACCTTTAAGATTCCAGCTCTCACCTTGGCTTCTGCATGATCCCAATCCCCAAGTCTCAGCTCTGCTTCAGACAAACACATAGCTGGAGAACACAATAGACTAGTTCCTTCCTTACCAGCTGGCTCTTAAGCTTCTTGGAATAATGGTTCTGTCATTTACTCTTGGTTCCTCAGAGCCTCACATAGTACAGCTGAAAGGAAAGAGAGTGAAATCAACTGATTTGTCTTACACTTATTTATCTGCTTTGTGCGAGTGTGTGTGTGCTGGTATGGCATGCACGTGGAGACAAGAGGACAGCTTTTGGGAACTGGCACACCCCTTCCGCAAAGGGATGGAATTCAGCTTGTCAAGCTTGGTGGCAAGAGTCTTTACACGTTGAACCATCTCATCAGCCCCAAATAAAATGATTCTCTAACTCTATTTCCAAAGATTGATGCCATAGCCAGAGACGTAGCTAGCTTCTGGTCTATTAAAGACCGGTGGTGGCACCGTAACCATCTGTCATAAGCCATTAGCAGTTGGGCTAATTTTTGTAAGGTTTCTTGAAAGTTAAGCAGGAGTGTATGGGCATTAACTAGGAAAAAGTGAATGGGTGTAAACAGGGAGAATGACCGTGAAGCCAATGTTTAAGAAAAAATAATTTTATGGTGTAGAGGAAGGAGAGATTAGATTTGCAAGAGATTCATCCTGGTAGACCAGTTACAGCAGTATCTTCACCTGCGGGTGTCTTAGAATCTCAGTCCCGCCTCTCACTCTCCCTTCTCCACCCAATGTGATGCATCGTCACCCACACTCTCTCCATGCCACAAGATCAGCAGCGTAAAGTCTTCTCTAGGCCTGAGGTGCAGTGAAAGGAGAGCCAGAAGTCTGTTGCAATCACCTAGATGTGAGATACTGGAAACCTGGTGTGTTATCATGACATATGTCACCAGCTTAAAATATGGCTCCACCTTTATCTCTAAACTTTTGCTGGAGGTAAAGAAAGCTTCGAATGGATTACAACAATTACCAAAGCACACTGCTAGTCACCTAGGTAACGTTTATTTTTATTCTTACTGAGGCTACTAACTCCCTATTTATTATATCATCATGTTCTTTACTGAATATTCAATAGACTGACACAGAACTTTACTGTTGCCCCATCATCCTCATCGGAAAACTATTCCATACTATCTGAACTATCTTTCAGACATTCAATAAATTATACAAGCCTTCTTTTCTTCAGTCCAACACTGGGAACACATTACAACAAAAATTGAGTTGGAGGAGGAGTGCAGTCAGGAAAATTTTTATCATGCAAGTTTAAGGGCTTGAGTTCAGTCCCCAGAACACACATATAAAAGCTGGGCCTGGTGACATCCACCCATGATCCCAGTACTGTGGAGGCAGAGACAGAGGGATTTCACTAAGGCTCCATGGACTGTCAGTATAGACAAACTGGTGAGCTCCAAGTTCAATGAGAAACCCTGTCTCAAAAAATAATGTGGATAGATATAGAGAAAGACATTGTATTTGTCAGTGTTCTCTAAGGGAACAGGACTGAGATAATATTTTAAATGGGATTTAGTAGATTGGCTTTCTGGCTGTGGTCTGTGTAGTCCAACAATGGCTGTCTCACTCTGAAGAGGCTGAGGATCTAGTCGTTGCTCAGTCCATGAGGCTGGCTGTCTCAGCAGTCCCAATCTTGCACTGAAGGCCTGGAGGATTCCTGCAAAGCCGATGGTCTTCAGTCTACATTGGAAACCTGAAGAAGTTGGTTCTAACATAGTTGAGGGAAAGCTGCAGTAGCAGAGGAGATGAACTTGCCAGTGAGACAGAGAGGGCAAACTGGCAAAAAGCAGTTTCCATTGGTATCATTTGATCTGGGCTGCCACCAGAAGATGCCACCAACATTTAGAGTGGGTCTCCCTGCTTCAGATATTCCCTCTGATCAAGAGAATCTCTCACAGAAGTTCCCAGCAGCTTGTGCTTTAGTTTATTGCAGATACAATAAGGTGAACAACCAAGATTAGGGACCACAACACCCAGCAGCAACCTCTGGCCTCTATATGCACAAGCACATGTGCACATTCACCCACACTAGCATGTACACATGCACAGGCATGCCCACACAGAGATAATAACAATTACAGTAATAAAACATGAATTGAGGCTATACTTCATTCTCTTTGGTTTGAATTTACTCAGAAATCAAATAATTGATTTGACCAAAGTCAGTCAAATCTTGTAATTGCTAATTCCTTTTCTAGCTGCTAACTCCTCTAGATTCTTCCAATACCAATAGTTGCTTTGAGGATTAAGAGAGTCACGTTCAGCACACTGCACAACCCAGCATCCCCCCTGAGCATCAGGTTAGAGAGACAGACACTTCGATGGAGGTTTACTTAAAAAAAATAAAGGTTTTACTTTATTGTTGTTGTTGTTGTGTGTGTATGTGGTATATATTTGTGAGAATAAATACATACATGTTCATGTAGATGCCCCTGAAGGCCAAATGAAGGTGTAAGTTTCCTTGCAGCTGAAATCACAGGCATTTGTGAGCTGCCTGATACATGTGCTGGTATCCAAACATTGGTGCTAATGACTGAGCAGCAAGTGCCCTTAACCAATTAGCCATCTCCCAGCCCACATCTTTTTTTTTAGCTTTATCCTTTCTTATTAATGACAGTGTGACTAATGGATTGGCCCCAACAAGTCTGTGTAATTTTCTGAACCACAGACCCAGGTGTTACCTGGTATGAAAAAAAAAGTACTGGAAACTCAAAGTGCAGGGAACTTACAAAAACTTAATCTAATAGAAATTTATACATTGTTAATGTCAAATTTAGAAGTAGTGAGAAGAAAATTGGAAATGAGAAATACAGAACACCTAAAATATCAATATCACTTTTTTGTGTATATGCATATGTTCATGTGGATGCATGTCTATGTGCTCAGAGGTGTGCATGCCTCTGTATGTGTGTGGTGTGTGTTCCACAAGTATATGTACTCCAGCAGTAGAGTGTATTCTTCAGTTGCTTTTCTTTTTTCAAGACAGCCCACTCACTGAACCTGGAGTTCTCCAATTTGGCTAGACTAGCTGGCTAGCAAGCGTCTTCCTCTGCAGAGTTGGGGTGACAGGAGACAGTGCCACGTCTAGCCTTTTTACGTGCTTACTGGGGATCCAAACTCAAGTTTTTATCCTTGCATTGCTACACCTTACCCACCGAGACATCTGCCAGCCCTAATGCCACTTTTCTTTGCTGTTCCTGCATCCGTTTGGTTTGTTCTCAGATCCTTGCTAATTGCAAAAAAGCTGGGTCTGATGGGGAACGGGGAAAGAAAAAAAGGGGGGGGGGATTTCTGCTTGAAAGGATCCATTCCTTGGAAATTGAGAAAATGTTCTCTGAAGGCCAGGTGAGGCCTGCCTGGGATGGTGCCAGAGCAAGTGTACCACAGTCTGGAAATGCCTTGCAGAAACAGTAGCTTGGTTTCTGAGAGAGCCAGGCTAGTTGTTCGGACTTGCTGAAGCCTACACTCATCCTTGGGCAAACGTACACTTCAGTTGAGGGTCTGGTTTAAGTTGTCAAGTCCTCTACATGGCTTACAAAAACAGATCAGCAAAACCATCCCCATGTCCAATGGTGAGCAATGGGTTGGTGGAGTTGTGATTCATGCATAGAATATTAGTCTATCACTAAAAAAGGAGAGTGTGTGGAACTGGGGGACAGCTCAGAATCTGACCACTAATCCTGTTTTTTTTTTTAAAGCCAGGTGGTGGTGGCGCACACCTTTACTCCCAGCACTCAGGAGGCATGGGAGGATTTCTAAGTTCGAGGCCAGCCTGGTCTACACAGTGAGTTCCAGGACAGCCTGGGCTATACAGAGAAACCCTATCTCAAAAACCAACAACAAAAAGCAACAACCCTAGGACATGGTGGCATTCACTTGTAATCCCAGTGCTAGGGAAGCAAAGACAGGCAGTTTGCTGGAGCTCCTTGGCTAGTCAGAATAGCATAATCATTGAGCCACAGGCTTCCAAGGAGTGAACCTCTAAGACTGACATCTAACCACCACAGACAGAAACACGTATCACTTGTACACACATGCACATACACATGTATACGCACGCACCCCCTCACATACGCCACATGCATACAAGTAAAATGAGACTGAGAATACATTTTGCTGATATGCAAAGATATTTATTATAATCACTCAGAAAAGAAATAGCACAGAAAATTAGTATATGCAGAATGAGTTTTGCTTAGAAATGACGACATACAGAGGGAGAGTGAGCAGGCAGTGCATGGCAGGCATGAGAGAGGTGAAGCAGGCTGTATGATTCTGTGAGTGTGGACACATTGTATCTTGACCAAAATCCATAAAATGTACCTTACCAAAAGTGAGACCTAAGGTGAGCATGACTTAATTATCAATTATCAGCTCAATTACTAAAAATGAACTAAACCAGTGGTTGATGTTAATAATAGGAAGCTGAGGGCTAGAAGGGTGGGAAGAGAGGTTACATAAAAATTTTGAGTACTTTCTGTTAAATTTTCCTTTTTAATATAATATTTTATATATTCTTTGAGAATTTTATACATGTATATAATTATTTCGATGATTTCTCCTGTTGTGTGTATATATGTATATATGTGCATTTGTGTATGAGTACAAACTTCAGGTATGGGTCCCCATGAGTCCTTCACCTTAGACCATTCTCATCGGCCTGGAATTTTGCCATGTAGGCCAGGCCAGCTGACCAAAGAGTCTCCAGGGATTTACATATGTCCACCTCCCATATTGCCAGCAGTGGGAATGTAGGCGTGTGCCAAAATGATGCTATTTGGGTCCACACAACTACAAGGCAAGTGGTCTGGCTTTGCCCTTCTTCTGAGAGGATTATTTGGCCCACTTCAATTGGGTTATTTCTTCCTTTGCCGTGAAGGTTCTTGAGGTCCTTCTGTAGCCTGAGTGACCATCCTCTGTTGGATGAATAGCTAGCAAAGAGACTCTCCACCCTGACACCTCTTCACTCTGGACATGGTTTCCTTTGCTGTGAGAAGCTCTTTAACTGGATGCAACCTCGAATCAAATCGTACTCACTTTACTTATTGCTTAGAAAATTACCTGATCACTTTTGTGCCTTGGTTCCCTGTCCAATGTAATGGGAATGTGTCTGCCAGTTCTCCAGCTCTGATCCCTATCACGCCCTCTTCTCCATCACCAAGTAGGACTTGGCCAGAGAGTGCTGGGAAAGCCCTGTCTCGCTGGGAAAGCCCTGTCTCACTGGGAAAACCTTGTCTCACTGGGAAAGCCCTGTCTCGCTGGGAAGCCTTGTCTCACTGGGAAAGCCTTGTCTCGCTGAGAAAGCCTTGTCTCGCTGCAGAGTCCTTGTCATATTTCTGCAGCCACCCTGTCCCAGTTAGCAGGCGCTGAAACTAATGGTAATGTTCAGCCTGACTGCTGGAAAATCACCAATTGCTAGCAAAATTACCTGGAATCACTCACAAGGGAACACTGGCTGTCTGAAAACCCAACTTGATCCAAAGAACCTAATATTTTCTTCTATGGATTTTATTTTCTTATGCCCATAAGCCTCTAAAGTTCAATTAAAAACAGAGCTCTGACAGCTTACCCAGCATTAACAGGGAGCAACTAATACCAGACCAGAGAAGTCCTCAGAGGCTCTCAAAAGGTGACAGTTGAGCTTCAGTGACCAACTTCTGCCGTCTTCTCAGACCAGGAGTTGTCAGGCTCCTAGGAGACTCAATGCATAGGCAAGAGAAACACAACCGGAAAGGCTACTAGGGGGGAGCTGGGTGTGGCTCAGCTGTATCTCAGCAGTATAGCTCCTATGTAGCACGTGTGGGCCCTGGGTTGGATCCTCAGCACTGGAGTGGGGGAGTTCAGGGAAGTGAGATGATCATCTCTGCATTGCACAGAAAACCTAAAACTCATAAGCACGTGTGCATTTCTGTCCTTTGAAACTTAAGTGTGTGTGGTAGTTTGAATGTAATTGGCCCCCATAAGCTTATAGAAAGTGGCACTATTAGGAGGTATTGCCTTGTGGAGTAGGTGTGGCCTTGTTGGAGGAAGTGTGTCACTGTGGAGGTGGGCTTTGAGGTTTCATATATGTTCAAGCCACACCCAGCGTCTCAGTTCACTTCCTGTTGCCTTCAAGATGTAGAATTCTCAGCTCCTTCTCCAGTACTATGTCTGCCTGCATGACGCAATGTCCCACCATGATGATAATGGATTAACTGAACTGCAAATGAGACACCACAATTAAATGTTTCCTTTATGAGAGTTGCCATGGTCATAGTGTCTCTTCACAGCAATAATTAAGACAATGTGGTTAATGAAGGTGGAGCAATCAGAGTAAGAGCAAAATTGTCAGTCTCGTTAAAGTGATATCCAAATTCCTTACTTACAGAACAATGGATTTAGCTTTGGTATTAGTTATATTTATTGGTGTCTAACGCAGCTAGTTACTGGATTAATTCAGTGGAGGAAAGCATCTTCATAGGAGGAGAATTTGGCTTCTGTGCTGGAGAACACCCTATTGGCTTTATTCCAAGTGGAAAAGACATATACAATGGTAATTCTATAACTATTCCTTAGATTGCATGTCTTCCCAGTAAGTAATTTGTAACAAAATTATTAAGAACTCCACATCTATTTTTTGGTGCACATAATTAAATCCACAAATTCAAATGATGCCCAGACATCCCACAGTGAGTAAGAATACAGTTTCATGAAGGCTAAAAAGACTATTCTGTTGGGAAAGTGTTTGCCACACAAGCATAAGAACCCAAGTTTGGATCTCCATCTCACAGGTAAAAAACCAGACATGGCTTCACAAGCCAATAGCCCCAGCATTGAGAGGAAACAAGGGGATCCTGGGAGCTTGCTAGCTTGCCAGTCTAGTCAAAACTGTGAGCTTCTGGTTCAGTGAGAGATCTTGTCTCAAGGAAATAACTCCAAAAATGATAGACGGAAAACACCTAATGCCCTACTCTGGCCTCTGTATGTGCACCCACAGGCATACATACCTACACACTCATGCACATGTACTACACACACACACACACACACACTCACCCCACCCAAACATCCTCAATAGGTCACCTGAGGCCTGTCCCAGTGGGCCGTTTCCAAAGCCTCACATCACTGGGAACATATACAACAACTTGGGTTTGCTTTATAGACTGGACTGTTTCACAGACCTGCTGGAAAAAGAGCCACAAGGCAGTGAGCAAAATGTGAAAGACCCGCTGACTTGTTCTACTGTAGGCATGGTCTCCATCACAGATGTGTCGAAATCCTGCGCATAATAAAACATGATGTGAGCTTATTAGCGTTAAGAGAAGTCAGGGTGGGAGGTCAGCACATCATTTTTCCTTAAGACATTAGACATCGAAGGCCAGAGGGCATAACTCAGTTGGTGGAGTGTTGGCCTCACAGGCAGGAAGCCCTGGGCTTGATATACAGAACTACATAAACCAGGTATGGTGGTGCATGCCTGTAATCCCAGCACTAAGGCAGTGGAAGCAAGAGGATTAGGAGTTCAAGATAAGCCCTTGACCTTGAGACTTTGAGGGGCCAGTCTGGGCTACAAGAGACCTTGCCAAAGGTGCTGAGAAGATAACTCAGTAGGGAGAGAGGATAACAGTCCAGAACTCTAGAGCTCATACAGAAAATGGGTAGGTGTGGCAGCTGCCTCTATTCCTGGCACTTGGGAGGCAGAGGCAGGAGATTCCCAGGACAACCTGGGTGACTAGAATACCTAGGATTAGTTTTCCATGTTCAGCAAGAGGTCCCGCCTCTGTAAATAAAGTGGAAAGTGACTGAGGAAGACACTGGGCATACCCCTGATATCCACATACATGTCCACACCCATGAACATATGAATATGGATAATATTTGCATGTATATCATACACACATACATGTGGAAAAAGAAAAATGATAGATGCTAAAGGTATCAGATGGGGAACTTGGAAGCTGCCACACATATGTCCATAATCCAAGTACAGGTTAAAAAAAAAGTTCAAATAAACAAATTATGGGCTGGTGGATCAATTCCACTAAGTGTCACTTATTTTAAGAGGGTGATCTTGCTGGACAGCAGTGGCACACAACTTCAATCGTTGCACTTGGGGGCAGAGGCAGGTGGATCTATGTGATTTTGAGGCCAGCCTGGTGTATAAGTGAGTGCCAGGACAGGCTCCAAAGCTATACAGAGAAACCCTGTCTCAAAATACCAAAAAAAGTGCTTTCTCAGGGCTCTGCAACACCCTCTTCTGGCTTCTACAGGCACCAGGCCTATATATGGTCCACATCCATGAATATAGGCAAAACATTCACACAGATAAAATAAAAAATTATCTTTTTATAAAAATTTCATAAACTGAACAGGGCCCTCATGTTTCTTACATCTACGACATAGTATAACTCAAACAGCTAAACTTAATTTTCTTTCCCTCTATGAAAACAAAACAATAGAGAGCCAAAATATATGCCAGATTTACACAAACTTTTTTACTTTTTAATGTGCAAAATTAGACATGGTACTTAAAATGGATATATTTTTATTTAAAGGATTTCACTTTGTAATTCTTTTACTGCCTGTCAGGGGCACTGCATCTCCACCAAAGCTGAAGATAGAGGTTTCCTTTCAGCATGCTTTTTATTTTACTTCTATTTTTTTATTTTTTGTGCATGTGTGTGTATATGCATGTATGTATTACCCCACATTTCTGCAGTGGCCCTGGTGACCAGAAGAGGGCCTGTATCTCCAGGAACTGGTGTTACAGACAATTGTGAGCTACCATGTGGGTGCTGGGAACATATTCTCTACAAGAGCAACAAGTCTTTTAACTGTTGAGCCATCTCTCCAGCACCTGAAATGCTTTATTTTCTTTTAATCCCAGCACTCAGAAGCCAAAAGCAGGCAGATCTGTGTGAGTTCATGCTTGGCCTAATCTACATAGCAAATTAGAGTTTCAGACCAGCTGCATAATGGGACACCTTTCCCCTATATATAATACACACACATGCACTCATGCACACACACATATATGTATATGTGTGTGTGTGTATATATATATATGTGTGTGTGTGTATGTATGTATATATATATATATATATATATACATACACGATTAGGCTGGCAGGATGGCTCAGCAGGTAGAGGCACTTACACCTAAGCCAAAATGTTGAAAGGGGAGAATCAGTCCCTGCAACTTGTTCTCTGACCCCCACACATGCACCTTGGCACACATGTACCCCCAACCCAATAAATAAATGTAATAAAAAACATCTTTTTAAAATTGCTATCATGCTGGATTACATAAGACCATTTTCTTGCAAGTATATTATGTATTTTGAACATATTCCCCCCAGACTCCCTACCTGACCTTATTCTCCCCTCCCCTCCTATTGATCCCCTTGATCCTCGATGTCATGTAATTTTCACATGAGTTTATGTATGTAAAAAGTCTAGGACCCATAAATGAGAGAAAACGTATTTGTCTTTCTGGGAATGACAATTCACAATATGATTTTCTCCAGTTGCATCCATGTTTCTATAAATGCCATAACTTCATTCTTCTATATGGATAAAAACAATTCCATCTACCCATCTATCCATCCATTTATAAATCTATCTATCTATCTATCATCTATCTATCTTTCATCCATCCATCTCTTCACCCATTAATCCATCTATCTGTGGTGGCTCCCAAAGGGTGTAGCACTATTAGGAGGTATGGCTTTGTTGGAGTGGGTACAGCCTTGTTGAAGAAAGTGTACCACTGTGGAGCTAGGTTTTGAGGTCTCGTATATGCTCAAGCCACATACAATGTCTCAGACCACTTCCTGTTGCCTGTGAGTCAAGACACAGGACTCTCAGCTACTTCTCCAACACCACATCTGCCTGCACACCACCATGACTCATGATGATAATGAACTAAACCTTTGAAAATATAAGTCACTCCAATTAAATGTTTTCCCTTTATAAGAGTTGCTATGGTCATGGTTCTCTGAAACCCTAAATAAGACAGAAGTTGGTACCAGGGACTGGGGTATTACTGATAGGCCTGCCCATGGTTGTGTTTGAAGGAATGTGGACCTTGGGACCAAGGATCAGAAAAGCAGTTGAACACTTCAAGTGCTGCTTAATGGGCCATCCTAGTAGAAGCATGGAAGATAGTGATGCTGAGTGTTATTTGAACTGTGGGTGCCGAGATAAAGAAGTTACTGAGGAAAAGAATATTAACATATGGCCTAGAGTTTGTTCTTGGAATATTTTGGTGAAGAATGTGGCTGCTTTTGCCCTTGTCCAAAGAGTCTGCCTGAGGCTGAAATGAAGAGTTTTGGATTAATTCTGTTGGCAGAGAAAAATCTCAAAACAGTCTAGTATAGACTTTGTTGTGTGGTTTAGTGGTAATTCTAATGAAGATTTACAATGAAAAGAAGCATGTTGAGCAATGAGATAAACAGATTAAGAAATGTAATAAAGGGAGTAGTGACCTCAAGGCAAGATTTCACCCAGATAAATTTCCAACTTGTGAAGGAATTAAAGAAAAGTTTAGAGACAGGTGTGGTGGTGCATGCCTTTAATCCCAACACTGGGAAGGCAGAGTCTGGCATATCTCTGAGTTTGAGGCCATCCAGGTCTACAGAGCAAGTTTCAGAACAGCCAAGATTAGGCAGTAAAGGAAGCTATCTAAAATAGAAAGCTGGTGGAGGTGTAATTGAATGAGGCGGCCATGTTCCAGCCCCAGCAAGCAGCAGAACTTGGCAGCTTTGGCCACATGTTTCTGGCTTCAAGGATAGGAGAAAGGCATTAGGAAACCTTCCTGCACAACTAAGGAAAGCCACTGAGGCCAGGTATGTGTCAGGGGTGACCCTGAGTGGAGGCCATTGTGTGGAGCTGTAAAGGTGAAGCCTGGATTGCCTTGGAGACCCCAAGATGTTGGAGATGTCAGAGCTGTGGGATGCCTGTCGAGGAGAGCTGCTAACAGTGAGTGGAACCAGTCCAAGAGAAAGAAGTGTGTTTCAGTCAGCAAAGCTGAATGGAGCTGGAAATCTGGGGTGTTTTGACGTCAGACATGGAGATGCAGAATTTGGAATTTGCCCAGTTGTTTTTTGGTCCAGTATTTCCTCACTATGCTCCCTTCCCTACATTTTGGAATGGTAAT
>LOJH01047825.1:0-13137 GCA_001685095.1 Ellobius talpinus
TGTCACTTGCCAAGCCATTTTGACAAGACTGGCCTCTCTGGATCTACTGGATCCAGATGCTGCTCATCTGAAACCCAGGGAGTACGGACCTGAAAACAGCTGTCCCAGGAAAGCCCACGGAAAACACCCAAACCTTTGTAAGTTTGTTTAGCTAAAGAATGAATTGAGCTCAAAGCCAGGGCATCTGAGGACTCCTTATAACACGACACGAGGCACCTTTGAACCCCAGTTCTGTTTTCAGCCCACAGCATTCTCGTCACAGAAAGCCAGACACCTGGAGCAACATGGAGTTCCAACAACGCCAAGGGTGGCTCCCATGCAGGTGCTCAACGGTTCTATGTCTCTTTAAGAAGACTTTCTCCATTTTCCAGGATGGGAGACCAAGCCTCAGAACGACTATCTACTCAATTTCCAGCATCCACCAAACACAGGCCAGGGTTTCCATCTCTGTCTATCTTGACTTCGGAGACTCTTGTTCAGAAGCTCTGTGTGGAGACAGACCTCCCGGTGTGTGGTAGCAATGGACCATTCCAGGAATCTAGACTGACACACACTAGTGTCAAGGATGTCTCTATAACAGCATAGTTACTTTTCATAATTCTGAGTTTGGTAAAATCATGAAGGTAGTAAGATTACTTGAGGGAAAATGCGACCAAGTTTCAAGTTACAGTGGTGGGAACTGAACAATGGTCCTCGCCAAGCTTACACCTGGGCTGGACCTGCTCATCTTCTCTTTGTGAGTTGGACTGTCCAGGGAGCTGAGACTGCAGAGAGCTTCTGGATTAAATGCTAGCACGCTTTGTAAAGAGGCTTATTTGTTAAAGGAAACAGGAATTCTCTCCTATTCAGAGTGCCGCTTTTCTGGGCTTTCACACACCTTTCGCCAAGTCTGGACTGAAAATATCAGCCGGAAAATTCCAGAAACAAATGACCAGTCAGTTTTAGGTCAAGTAGCCTTGAGTCACATGAAGTCTCAGCTATCTCACTCAGCCTTGCCCTGTCTGTGACAACAATTTAGACCTGCGGGGGAAGGGAGGGAGTTTTAGAAGAGACTGTCTGCATTAGGCTGCCCTTAGGGCACCTCTGCGCGACTGAGCTAATTGAGGAGGGAAATCCTGCCCATTGTTGGTGGCATCATTTCCTGGAAATGGGATCTTAGATTGTGTAAGGGTGGGGAAGGCTGAGCACTGGCAGGCCAGCATTCAGCCACTGCTTTCAGCTCTTGACTCTGGATACAATGCCACTAGCAGCAGCGAGTTCCTGATGCCTTGACCATCCTACAACCTGGAACTGGAAACCAACCGACCCCTTTCTCCCTTAACTGGCTTTTTTTCTGGGTATTTTATCACAGCAACAGGAAATGAAACCAGGGCACCTTCCCAGCTGGTACAGGAATCATCTCTCTATCCAGGGATGCCACACTACGGAAGCCAACTGTCTGCTGGCTGTCTCAATGATCAGCTGGACGGCTGCTGATATTAACAGTGCTCAGCCCAAGAAACCCTTTCTCTGACTCGGTAATGATTTCAAAGTCAACAGCGATCTAGACAGCTGAGGTGTGCCTGAGAGAAGCCATTAAGTTGCTACATGTAAGGCAAAAGCAAAAATACAGTAAAGATGTTTTGAAAGATACCACATTAACACAGTGTTTATTAGTGTGTACTACTTACTGCAATGCTTCCATTTGGTATTAGCTATTGCTGTTAATCTCTTACTGAGTCTAATTTACACATTATCCTTTATTACAGGTATTTATCTCTATATGGGGGAGGCATGGAATATATAGCATTCAGGCACTGAGGTTTCAGGCACCCACTGGAGGAGGAGGTTCTGGAATGAATTCTCCATGGATGCTGGGGACTACTGCATTCAATCAAAATTGACAAATTTGTTTTGGAGGGGCTACCAACCCCTCCTTTTTCACAAAAGATTTTGCTAATCAATAAAGATATTCTCTCTCTGACTTTGGATGCCAGCCTAAAATTTTCTGCAATACAATCTAAACCAGTCACAGCCCATAAGCCGGAGCCGGCTCTGTACTTTGAAACTCCTCTGCACTGTCTCTGCTACATGTTGAAAGGGGGGGTGGCTCTTCAGGGACGAAAGTGAAAATTACACACCAAGAAACTGTGCTACAGCATCCTAGCAACTCCCGAGAGCTGAGTGAGGTGCAGTTATTGCTAACTGAAAATATTCTCTATGTACTTCTGAAGATTGAGTCTAAAAACTATATTAACAGCAATGAATTGTAAGTGATCCCCAAAGAAAAAGACAGAGGGCTGTAAAATGTAAATGACAATAATAAACTCGAAAAGTCAGGCTGTCTGTTGTCGGTCTCCGTGCACACACAACTGTAGTGCACACAACTAGGCCGCACTCATGTTGTGGACTCGGTTGTTAAATCACTACCACCTTTGCTCTTACACCTGAGGAAGACACAATGTGGAGATAAATGTAGCATTATAGAACCCTGAAGGTTCTAGGTACTATTTCACCCTCCAATTCACGTTGTTCTAAAAAAAAACGACGGCCATTAGGCCGGGGCCTCTGCCAGGCCTCAGGCTGGTGCCCACCAAGGCTAGCTTCTAGTCTGCTAGCTCTGTACTTTTAATCCACTTTCAAATATAGTTTTGACTTTCAAAATTATAACTGAATTTACACACAAGACAGAAGAGGGGCCCTGACATCTTTTGACTGTTCTTCAAATTCTAGCAGAACACAGACTCCTAATTGAGCAACTGGCCTTTGGGGACGTCAAGCATCATAAGCCAAAGACAGTCATGGTCATTAGGGATGGGGTAAAACAATCTTGCTTGAGAAACTCCATCCAGTTGGCCAAGAGGCAGTGCCAAAATCAGCAGGTGACAAGACAGTTGCCGCTGACACTTTCTCCATTTACCCTTGCTGAGTGGACAGTTCCTCTGAAACACTTTCCCACAGATTTCAAGCTTCAAAATGGCCCAGGTCCTCAAACAGTCCCTGCTTTATTCAGCCATTTTTTTTTCAGAGAAAGGCAAGAGGCCTCATGAGCCCCTTTCCATCCAGTTAGTAAATACCTACTCTCAGGAAAACAAACAAAAATGCAGTTGTCACCAATTATCATGACTCTATTACAAAGCTCCCAATTGACTCCCAGTAGCAACACAGTGATTCTCACCACTCATGCCTCTCGGTTTTACTCTTTGCTCCACCAGTTAAACTGAAGAGGTTTATGGCGAGTGGTTGAGATCATGGGCTTCAAAGTCAGAACTGGGCAGAAATTCCAACTCTACTACTCCAAGGTCCTCACAGGGACTGAATTATGCTGGGCACAGTAATGTCCCCACCCTTAAGAAGTGGTAACACTTGAGTTCCCACAATCTGTAAATACCCTGACCTTCTTGGCAAGAGGGAGAGTAAGCTAAGGACCTTAAAACTGGGAACCGATCCTGAATCATCTGTAGGGACCAAAGTAATTGTGATGGTCCTAAAAAAAAATGCAGAAGAGGGAGGCTGGCAAGTCAGAGACGCTGTTCTGAAGTAGAAGACAGAGAATAACTGCAAAACTGGAGGAAGGGGCAACAAGCAAGGACTAAACACGACCTCGGAGGCCGTAAGAGACCTGCTGGCACTGGCGTGCCCTGCTTCGAGCCCGCTGACACACACCTCAGACTTCAGACTCTTTCTGACTATAAAGTAATACATCCCAACTCTCTTAGGTTATGCTTTGCAGCCATCTATGGTAGGTGACATTTCGGGGAAATTAGTGTTGTTTTCTACAAAATGGGAATAAAACAAGTTGGTGTTCCAAAGGACCGCTGCAGGTCCCTGAGCGAATGTAAATAAAGCCCCTCAGTGCTCAGAACAGATTAAGAACTCAGTGTTAAGTCATTATGCCCATGATATTACCCAGCATAAATGCACAGACTGTTGTTTACGGTAATCAGTGATTTCATTGTGTGTAATGGCACCTTACATTTAAACAGCGCTTCCATGTTCATGCACTGTTTTATCCGACGCTCAAGACGATTTCACCGGGCAGCAGAGCAGCATCCGATGAGGAAACTGGCTTTGCCGAGCATGGATGGAGGGCAAGGCAGCTGCTTCTAAGTGCAGTGGGCTCCTGACCTAAAGCTGTGCCTTCTATCAGTCGACAGATGCACCAGGTATGTAGGATGAGAATAATGGATATCGAGGAAGCCACACGGTGATGGGATGGCATGCTCCAGACACACGCTTTCCCGGGTGGGATCAGCCAGGAGTTTCAGCCAAGCCTCCAGCCCCCACTCTCCCGAGCATGGCAGAAACCTGTCTAATGTGTCTAGTCAATTGTGCAAAGCACCAGGGGAAGAGTTCCATTTTGACCTCAGCAGGCAATCACCTGGTGCCCTGAAGCATGAAGTTTGATTACCCTTATCTCAGTTTATCACTGAATCAAGAACTGTTGCTAGGAATATTGGCCCAGGGCTCCCGCTTATGAAATGATACAGGCCAGTCAGCAGAAATAAGTCAGGCCCTTTTTCTTTCGTGATTTCTGCTCACTGTGGAAATCTTTTACAAACTAGAGGGTTTTTTTTTTGTTGTTTTGTTTTTAATATGCCTCTTTAGCTTGGAGCGTATTTTATCGCTTTCTCTTCTCTTTCATAAGCTAAGTGAGATGCCCTGGGCTGGCAAGAATAGGTCATACCTACCTAGTGGCCTCTTCACACCAGCCTTGCTGTCCAGTCATGTGCTGACGTGGTAGCCAGCATTTCTCCCAGATGCTAGGCTGTTGGCCCACACAGGGCTGTCAGTGTACTCTGTCCACACTGGAGGGTCTTTTCTCAAAGGGTGGTCAACAGACAGCAGCATTAGTTACCTGGTGTGCCTGGAGGAGGGTTAGGGTTCTGGGAATCTGCATTTTAACCTGTGTGATGTCAGATGCGTTTTAAAGTCTCAGGACTGCTGGTTATGGGTCTGAGACCTGGACTGGCTCAGGCAGGAGTGTGCCTGAAGAGTTGCACTAAGCTGGGAGCCACCAGCACAGAAAACATACCAACCTTCCACACCACTGGCTGTGTGCTCCAGAGTCTGACACCATGACCGTAAAACAGCGGACACCTGGGGTGGAGACCTTCCACAGAGGTATGGAGGGGCTGAGGTCTGTCTTCACACCGCTTGTAACTGTCCCCTTCCTAGCCTACTGGACGGAGGGTGCTGTGGATCTGAAGTCCCAGCCCACACCCCAGTCAAAGAGCAGAGACAGAGTCACACGCATCAAGGAGCACAGAATGAAGGCCAAGAGCGCACGCTCTGGAGCCAGACTACATCTATTTTTACCTAACAGACAGAGGTGTATTTAAAACATGACTGCATGCCAAGCTCTATTATAAGTGCTCTTCAAATATTAATTCATTTGTGTCTCACAATCCTCTTCAGACACAGGTGCTACCAGCACAGTCTTTCTTTAAGAAGCCTCAGAGAGGTTAAGTAACTTGTTCGAGATCACACGTCTCACAGATCCTAACTCCTTCCTCTCACTACTGAACTTAACTAGAACACACTTAACCTCCCCTGCCTCAGTTTCTTCCTCTGTACAGTGCATGTGTTGTTAACAGCAGCCATTTTAAAAAATGCTGATCAAGGGATTTAGCATATTTACTTGCGTGTCAGACACATGGTGAGGATTCCCATCTGCCAGCCCCTTGCTCCCATTCTCGGGGGCGGGGAGAGGATTAAAGGAGACAACATATTTAAAGCACTAGGCACAATGCCATGACACACGGCAAGCACACAGCAAGTACTGTTATTATTAGCCCCGTTGAGCCGGGCCAGCTTATTTTAGATCAGGTCTAGAAGCAACTGTCGTGGGCATAGGGGAGCCGTGTGCCCTTCACGTCAAGCCGCCGTGCAGGCAGCAGACCAGCTACTAGACTAAGCAGGCTCTCTGTTCTAAGTCACCGGGATATTCCTAAAAAGTTTCCCATATTGGATTTGCTCGTGATTAGCCCTCTCCCTAGGGACCTATTTTGTAATTTGTGATTGATGATTAATCGGCAGTGATTCTTCGCTGAGACTGTCATGTAAAGCACTAACCTGTGAGAGACAATTGTACCTTGTAAAGCTGAACTTGGGGTAGGTGTGAGGCTTGGCAAAGCAGCTGACCTGACCATTCCTAATGCACCCGTTTTCTTCTTATTCCTCCTTCGTTATGTATTCTAATAAGCATACTTACATTTCATTCAGAACGTCTGGTTTTTCCCCTGCCCCCCCAAGTTTATTACATCCACCATTAAACTTAACTGTGTGTTGATTCTAATTTATGTTAACCTATGGCTTAACAATGGCTGAGAAGCACTCCCAGCTCCCACTTAGCTTGGAGGAAAGTTTGTGACGGGAAGCGTTGGGGAGGAAACAACACAGGGAGCCATTGGTGGCAGAAGTTTGTCCTGGGAGCTCAGAACCACAAAAGAGGGTTCACTTCCTAAAGGATGTAGTCATAATTTTCCAAGTCATTTTCCTGAATTAGGAAGACGCTGCCCTAGCCTCCAACCACTCCTTGCAATGGAAGACTCCATCAGCTGTGCAATAAAACTCACTAATCCATTTATTACAACATTTGCTGAACATGTGTGTCTTCCTTGGCTGACTTTAAACTTTAGCCTCAGGGAGCTGCCATCTAAGTGGGATGGGCACTCTAGTTCATCCCATTATCAGGGTCCCTACTTCTCTCCTGCCAATATGCTTACATACATATGCAACGGTTTTAAAAAATTAAAGTCTATGTTCAAAATCTTTTTGTGGTAAAAAGAAAAGCTAAGACAGATAAACCAGCAGCCTAGTTAGCTTCTGCTCAATAACCCAGTGAGGGGAGATCTTGCCGGGTCCTCAACACTGCGTCTGTGAATACAGACATGATCCACCTGCAGCTGCCATGGGGTTTGTACTCCTCACGCGGAACGATCTGAGTTGTCACAGACGGATCCCATGCATTCTGATGGCTGACTCTGTGGGGCCAGCAGCCCAGGGATACTCGATACAGCACTGTGACTCACACAGCCAACAGCCACTGTGCACCTGAAACACAGCTCTGTAGTAGGGAAGGACTCAGAGTAGACAACTGACCTTGACCCCAATCCCACCCCACCCCAGGGCCTCTGCCTAAGCTGTACTCTGTACCTGGGATGCCTTCTCTTTCAACAGCTCCTCCTCTGCCTCATACCGTCCACCTGTCCAAATCCCACCTAGCTAAAGAACCAGCTCAAATATCAGGGGCTCCACAAAACCCTCCCTGACCACCCTTGCCAGAAATAACCTCCCTTTTCTCAGCTTCCACAGGGCTGGGCATACCTTCTCTGGCACTTAAAACACACCACATTCTGCCGTGGCTGTTCACCTAGAGCTCTGAAATCTTGTCATGCTTCTCTTAGGTCGCATGCAGAGCAGACACTTGGTCAAAGCTGAACGAACAAGTTTGCGACAGCAATGGCAAGAACAGAAACTGTGGAATACGTTACTATGTCTGCGGCCTCTCTTTCTCTTGTCAATTGCTTCTAAAACTATCTTTCCTCGATCTGCCAATCACCCAAGGGAGTCTTGGGTTCTTCCAAGCACTCCTGTAATAACAAGTGAGGTGCGAGACAAGGTGGAGCCGCCCAGCTTCCTGGTTTGTTGATGGTCCAACTGAAGAACAGAAGTGTTTCCTTGGTGAGCTTCCTCTGCTCCAGCTCTTTGGTGCCAGGACAAACTCTTGCCTCTACTGCTAAATACGGACTCCAATAACAGACTAAGTGGTTGCAGATCCTCCTGAGGCCTTATTATACATGTACTGACACACTGAACTCGTACTCTTAAAACCTAGGTTTCCTTCCCTTAAATATATACTAAAACCCGTAAATTTCAGCATCATGTACAATGGCAATGCATATCTGGTTTTAAGACTTTCCTCCCATAGGAATTCTGAATAAAAAAGCACAATAACAAGGAAGTTACTGCATGGGAGACAAAGTCTCAGCAGGGTTTGATCGCTCAGGTCAAAGTTCATCGAAGCACTAAGAACAGTGTGAGGCCTGCTGGAATCTACAGTCAGGCTTCAGACAAATACCTTCAACCCTGAAACTGTGACCCTGGGAAATGGGACAGTGGTACATAATAGATTGTCACCTGCCAGGATCAGAAAACAAACAAACGCCAAGTGCATCCAGACAGCACTTTTCCGAGAGTTCATTGCCAAATGATCCTAGACAAGAAAACCCAACATGGAGAGCAGTGTTGGGTGAGGTGCCGTTCTGCAAACACTGAAGAGGTCACAGTTGTCTGATCACCAGGAATACATGTGGGAGAAGAACAGAACCCTGTGATTTAGGTTAGCAAGAAAGACACAACTCAAGAACATACCCGCACGGGTAAGTCACTCAATAAAAATATTTTCCCCAGATGTAACTTCTTCATTCAGAAGAGACAGAAATACCAAAGCAATCCAGTACTGTGAAGAGAAACTGTGGGCTGGGATGCTTAGAGCTTTGGCTTCCCTACTGGGTGACTCTGTTTTCTCCATGATCAAGTCATGCTAAAGGAGCCTACCTCCTGTAGGTGTTTGAATCTTCCACACAATCAAGATAAAGATCTTATTAGCATGTCTGGAATGTAATCACCACACTATGTTCATTGTGGGCACTGTGATTTCTGTTCCCTCTTTTTCTCCCTTCCTCGTCCATCAATGTTACCCTCCTTCTCCCTGCTACTTTGTGGTTGGGTTCACTCACACCAAAGCATGAAATGATCCCACCCCTTCTGCACATCAAATTCCCAAAAGAGTACTCTTTGTTAGAAAAGTTCAAACCGGGAAATGAAAAGCTTGGCTGTATCTCGTAAGAAATTCACCCACCTAAAACATGTTATCCTTTCCCTAACAAGCAATGGCTACCCTTACAGATATAAAGAGCGGGAAACAACAAAATGTGATCAAAAGCGTGTGTATATGGACCGCAGGCCTATATTTAGGTCCATCACAGTCTGTGTAAAGTGATGGAGTCAGGGTGTGTGTAGGTCACTGAAGAGCTAGACAGGTCTTTTTCTGTCTCTAGTGGTTCTGGGTCACAGGCTTAACGCTATTCTTAGTCCCCTTTTCACGTTTCCGATGGAGTAAGTTCTGAAGGTGTAGGATGAGCAGGGACTGAATGCAGCTTTCTCATTCTATAATTCTGTGACTAAATTGTATCAAGTCTAAAGTGTCACTGCTGTGGCCACATGCCACCTAAGTGGCATGTGAGTAAAAGACAAGCCAGCAGGCCTTCAGGCAGGTGTACTTCCAAGACTGGATGAGGGTCTGGCACAGGTTATCAAACGATGGAAACTTCCTGTTCTGGGTGTTAACTTTAGTTACCACAGCCAGACAATGCTGCCAGTGGTGTGGAAGAAAAAATAGCTGTAGCCAGCTGTGCTATTCACAGTTGGATGGGTTCTGGGTACCTCCAAATGGTGATAGAGCCAGCAGCCTGTTGTAGCCAAGGACAGGATGATGGATGATCTACATACTGTGTCCAAGTGGAGAGAATGGCAGAAGTTCACTTCAGGGTTGTTAAAATGCTAATCTGGGGAAGTTAACAAAGTCTGATAGAAAAGTTTGAGAAGTACGAACACCTCACGTGGGCTCTGCACTCCGCTGAGCTGCAGGCCCTTAGATGCTCTCTGCTCGATGTTTTGTTCTGTTTTCTTCTTTTAAGTAAGAAGTTTGAGTAGTTTTCTTGTTGGGGAGAACTGAGAACCACCTCAGTGGTCAGCTACACTGCCCCTGTCATCAAGGTCTGATAGGAAAACAGTCTGCCGACAGCCACCTTGACTGAAGAGTGTCCCGGCGCGCTTAATGGAGTCACGGGGTCTAGTGCTTCCATGGGGCAGAGGAATAAATCAAGACACTTTTCCTCCCAACTGAGTTATCAGCTGCTCTCAACAGCATCCCAAGACACTGGATTGGGTAGATGTTTGTTGTTAAACCTCTATTCACTTAAAGCCTCAGAGAATGCCATCTCCCCCTGGTGTGACAGACCCAGTATGCAAACCACACTGACAGCCCATTCCTTAGTGCTGAGGGCAGAAAGGCCTGCACTGGGAACATTAGGCGCAGATTATCTTGTTTTCAAGTTTTGTGATACGGCAATTTGCACACACACAAAAAGAGACATATATTTCTATTTCTTGCCCCACAGATCTGGTTTTCCAGTCAGCAGTGCAGCTTAAGGTGCATATGCAAAAGCATGTCTGGCCACAGGGTGTTGGCTCAGGGCTACAGCTCCTTAACAAATGTCAGGTACTCACTCAAGGAGCATAGATGAGCTGGCCTACCTCACCTGCCTCTCGCTTCCTCTAGAAATAAATCCAGACTATGCAGGCTTAAAGACCCTCAATAGCAATAAAAGACAATATTTTGTCCTGCATTGTGTTAGGGTAGGAGTTTTCCGCCTATGGCTGCTGCACTAATACCGGTCAGGCATTCAGCCAAGCTCTTAGCTCTGAATACAACGCATCAGAACAGTGAAAAATGACCCCATTTCAGATGCATTTCTCACTCTTTGTATCTTAGTGAAACTCACATGCAAGAACAATGACTAAGCTAATTACCACGGCTCATTATGATGGAGCAGCAAGAAGAGCTCCCTCAGACTCAGTCAGTCCTCAACCGTCATGGGTATCTCTCTGAATCAAAGTTCTGAACCCAAGCGACTTGCTCATGGCCTTTCAAGGAACAGACACCATCAGGCAGGATGCAAAGGCCCACTTACCCAAATCAGTTACTAGACAGTCTTCCTGTGCAGCAAGCCAGTGAACTGAAGCCCTCTGGATTTTAAAGTTGCCCTCACTCTAAGGACTAAGGCTGACGTCACAGCCATCTTTCAAATCCATCAAACCAAGGGAGGCATGACCAGATGGTTCTGGTGCTATTAGAGGGCATCAAAAAGGGGGAAAGGGGTGGCAAAATGCCCACAGATCTAAATCAAACTCAAGTTAACCAAATGTCTGGTCATGGAGACATCACCGTGATCCTGGCACATTCTCCTGCACCACAGAAAGGCTGCTCAGAAAGGGTACCTAAGTAGCAGCCTTAGGAGAAATGGGATGGGTACCAATTTTATGTAGGATCCAGTAAGAAATGCTTACTGGATTGTTGATGTTCCTGAGCATGCCAAGCAGAGAAATCTTAGGATCTTGTATTTAACTGTCTCTGAGCACACATCTCAGAGACCTAAACAAAAGCACTGGCAGACTAAAAAGCAAATCTCAATTACGGGTGAGCTGTAGTTTATCTGCAGATGTTTAGGCTCTCAACGACACAGACCCGATCCCAGAGCTTATCTGTAATTTTTATGTATCTAAGCCAGGGTAAATGTTTGTGTGTAATATGTGCTAGTTTGAGAGAATGAGCCTGTCACTCCCTACATTAAATGCTACTGAAGACAAGTTAATTTCCTAGGGTAGATACTTAACACCATGAAGAAACAAAGCACCAGAATCTATTGTTTTATACCACCAAAAAGAGAGGAAAACACTTCCTCCAGCTGTCTAAGATTTTACAATACATGGAAGAAAAGCCTTGAAGGTTTTCTCCGAATGGGGAGTATTTCTCCCATTCAGCGAGCAGAGACTAAACCAATTGAATAAGAATGTTAACTCTTTCCCTGGGACCTCAGCATTGAAATAAACAAAAGAACCTACTTTATGGCATCAAGAATCAAGTAGAAGGAAGGGGCAAAGCACCCATATTTTGGTACCGTAGACTTACAATTTGTAGTAGCTCCAAGTTCTGGGAGGAGATTTCCCATAAGTAACCAGAAGCTGTGTTGATTTAAGGGAAAGACGCCTGAGTGGCCGGCATGGGGTCCTGTTACTGTACACAAAGTCTCGGGGAAACATCTGTAATAACGCTGTCCCACTCTGAGGATACTGGAATTGGTTACTGACCGGTCCAATTCCTCTGGCGCTCTAACTCATACCCTACTGCAATGCCCCCACACACACCCCGACCCCCACCCTGGCAATTTTAAAAAAGCCAAGTGCAAGATTTAAACAGTCCTCTACGAGTAATGGTCCTGCTGGCCAATTAATGAGAAAAATTCTAAACTCAGTTTGCATCCACACCTCCAAGTCCTTTCTGGCCTTTAATTTAGAACCTAAGAGTTAGACGTGCCACTGGGAGCTGAAAGCGCTCCCAAATCTCCCAGGGCAGCTACTGCCTCAGTTTCTACAGACGGTCACTGCAGCCAAGAGCTGGAAGTTTCCCTACCTGGATGTTGAGCTCGCCTTGCCTGCCGCTGCTCCCGGCTACAGGACGCCTTTGGCCGCTGAAGAAGCGGCTCATACAAAATTGACTCTTCCTTATTTGTTTCCATCCATAATTGATGGGAAGCTGAGAGCGTAACACGTCTCCGGGCCGAGTCCTTGCCAACTGGCTAAGACCCTGTCCACAGCGCTTCGGTGAGTCATTTCCAGCCAGCGAACAAAGCACGCAAAGTTGCGGGGGAGAGTGACTGGGAGCCTGGCGGGTGGGTGCCCACGGTCCCCGCGTGGACAGCCAGTGGCTCCGCGCTCCCGGGCTGTCCCTGCGTCCTCGGGGCCGAGGCTGGCCGGCGGCCTGGGTTGCGCTGGCGGTGCGAGCCCCGCAGCAAGGAAGGCGGGCTAAGCCTGATGGTGTACGGGGCAGCGCCGAGCCCGCGGTGCCTGGAAGAAACTTTTCCTCGCGGCCCCGGGTGTCTTTTCTTCCCTTAGGGGTGCGCCTAGGAGGAGGGCCGAACCGCCCGCCCCGCCCCCCAGGCCGCCCACCGGCCGGCTGGGACCGGTCAGCCAGATCTCCCCAGGCGCCTCGCGCACCACTGGAGACCGAGGGGCTTGGAAAAGCAATGAACTCCGCCGAGCTGCGACACTACACCCACGCAAACACACGCGCCCGCACACAGCTGCGCTGCGGTCTGGGGGTCCCACCCCTATCACGCACCCAGAGCGACAGCCGAGCTTCGGAGACCGTCTTACCTCTCATGGGGGAAGCCTGCGTTAAAAGACTGACAAAGCTTGTCACGACCAAACGGAAAAGCCGACCAAGACAGTGTGCAGAAAGAGCAACTCCTCGGTCTCGGGTCTCGCCTTGCGATCTATCCTGAAACTCGCCAGCTCCAGCCCTGACGGCGG
>LOJH01047829.1:0-12357 GCA_001685095.1 Ellobius talpinus
ATACATAATAAATAAATATTTAGAAAAATATTAACTTAAAAATTCAGCCTACCTTCCATAAATGCATATAGGAAGATGTATATTATATTTCAGATTTATTCTTTGAAAGAAACAACTTGGTCAGACTGTTTAAATAACTGGACAGTGAGCCAATACAGCAAACAAGGTGTGAGCCTGTGAGTCAACATATATTATAATGTCACCTCACTTAACTTATTTGTATTTTCATGAGTCCTAGCCTCTTAATTTGCTCTGATGAAAGGGCCCCATCCTTGCTCCTCATCACAGGATAACAGAGTGACTCCTGGCAATCCAGTGGAGTCCTGACACTGAGAATAGTGACTCAAGGTCTTATTCCCAAGCCCCACTCATCTAAATAGTTAATATCTGCTGGGCCAGCTAGTATCTATGTACTGAAAAACAGCTCCTATTCTGTAGATGAAATTTCCTGTCCTTCCTAGTTCCACAGCTGTTCAGTCATAAATAAACACAAAGAGGCTTATAATCATTATGAACTCTTTGACCTATTGCTCAGGCTTATTACTAACTAGCTCTTACAACCTAAATTAACCCAGAATTCTTATTTATGTTTAGCCATGTGGCTTGGTATCTTTTGTCAGTAATGCATTCTCATCTTGCCTTCTCTGTGTGTCTGACTAATAACTGCATCTCTACCTTTCCTCTTCCCAGAATTCTCCTAGTCTGGTTGCCCCACCTATTCCTCCTGCCTGGTTACTGGCCAAACAGCATTTTGTTAAACCAATACAAGTGACAAATCTTTACAGTATGCAAGAGCATTATCCCAATGCACTATTCTTACCTTCTTTGTGGTCATGTCTTGACTGGTACAAATTTCATAAGTAAAAAGTTATGATTCTTCTATTTGCCATACAAACTTAAATAATCATTTTACCTAGTAAATTTCAGGGCATTTTAACCCATAAAATGGCAATGATAATACCACTTACAAAATAGACGTAACCGATATGTACATGTTAGAGGTGAAGATATCTTTCCTTCACTAAGATTCAAATAGGTTTTTATTAAAAGGGTGTGATAAATCACAATTAGATAAAAGAATTAAGCAATAGACAACATGTTCTCCTCTACAGGCAAAAGTCAAGCACCATAACTTTTATCCATACATTTCACTATAAATTGCTTTGTACACATGACTATTAAGCGAATTAGAACACATGCTATTCTTAATTTGTTTAATTTTGTTGTTGTTGCTGCTGCTAGTATTTTATTTTTATTTTGTGTTGAGACAGGTTTTACTCTGTAGCTCATGCTGGTTTGGGACTCACTGCATAGCCCCGGATGGGCCCACAGTCCTGGTAATTCTCCTGCCTAACATGTGTTTAAAACATATCCTGTTGCAGAATATTACTTTAAGATGTGCTACATTTCTTTATAATGTCAAACATTTGTTTAATGATGCAAATATATGTCACATATTTTTACATTGCATTGACTTTATTCTATGAAGCTGTGTTACCCTGCTTGTATAAAAGACCTGATTGGTTTATTAAAGAGCTGAATGGCCAATAGCAAGGCAGGATAAAGGATAGGCGGGGCTGGCAGGCAGAGAAAATAAATAGATGGAGATATCTGTAGACAAAAGATAGAAAAGCAAGAAAAGCAGAAGGACACCAGGAGTCAGCCACCCAGATATACAACAGGTCATGGAATAAGAAATAAAGAAAGATATACAGAAATAGAGAAAGATAAAAGCCCAGATATAAAAGATAGAAGGGATAATTTAAGTTAGGAAAGGCTGTCTAGAAACAAGCCAAGCTAAGACCTGGCATTCATAAGAAAGAAAATGCCTCCATGCATTTATTCAGGAACTGAGTGGTGAGCTCCCAAAGAACAAAGAATAAAAGAGTAAAACTGAACAACAAAATTTTGAAATGCCAACATGGGGCTCTTGAATTTCCATAGGTCCTGAAAAGCTTGAAAAGAAAGATAAAAGAAAAAAGAGAAAAAAAATGTGTGGCTCCTTTAAGAAGTTCTGTGGTACAGCAGAGCACATAAACATCTTTTTTTCCCACTTTAATTAGAAATAAAAAGGTAAGTAGAAATGCATGCCTCAGTGCAGGGCACTGGCATTCCATAGTTGGGGGACTGAATGAAATTCCTGGTCAAATGCATCTCCCACCAGGTCAAAAGCTTTAGGCTTGCTTCTCACTACCCCCCCAAAAAAAGATTAGAGATATGCAGTAAAAGAGGTCCAGATTGAAAACAAAAAACAAAAACAAAACAAAAAACTCTAAACAGGTTCCAGTGTGTTTTACACTGTGTGTAGGCTTAAGAAAAAAATAAAAAGAATATGGCCAGGCATAGAAAGACATAAAATGTTGAAAATAATAACGTAAAGTTTATAAGGAGAGAATAAAAGTAATAAAAAAAGAAAAAGCAATGTAACAAGGAGAAATACACAGGGAGTCTGGGTTCTACATAGTTTTGTGTTGATTTTCAATTTTTTTAATGTTGATGAACAAGCAACAGTAGTTAAGAGATATGGGATTGAAAGAGAGCTGATGAAATAAGCCAGCATAGATATTTTAAGAATGTCTTAACTTTAAAATAGAAGTAAAGAGGTATATATTTGTCAAATGGAAGTTAAAAAAGCTTTAGAGAAGAGATTTGGCTATGGATTCATTTTAGGCTAATATGAATCATGTTTGAATAAGGGAGAATTCCTGACACTTGACAGGTGATATTTATCAATGAAGGTTACTGTTGGTCTTCCCAGGACTTGGCCATTATCTCAATTTTCTCAGGGACCTGTAAGCATCCTTCACCCACAGATAAGAGGAAGCAGTCTAGAAAAAATAGTACCCAAATTCCCAATAAATGGTGAGGGTGGCTGTTGGTTACCTGCTGGGTTATGGATGCTTGTTATCATTTAGGGGAATATGGCATAATAATACAAATTTAAAGGTATTTTTGTTACATGGCATATATGTTTCTACTCTTGTTTAAGGTATTGTACATATGCAGTTCATTGGAAAAATGTAAGGTAAAATTCTAGCTTTTGAAATCTATTATATTGCTGAGATACTCTTGGGAGTAGAGACTTTGCTGGTATATAGACGACTTACTGGGGGTTATGCTGTTAAAGAAAATGCAGTCTTCTTTCCTCAGGAGCTGATAAAAGCAGTATCTACTCATCTAGTGGTGTGATTTCAGGCTTATGAAGATTGCACAGATCTTGTACCACTTGTCACAGCAACTGTAGATTCGTATGTGCAACTGCTCTGCTGTGTGTGGAAAACAGTGTCCTTAATGCTATTGACCATCTCTGGCATTTAGAACCTTTCCAGCCCCTTGAATATTCATGAGTGATATGATATATATGTAGTATTAGGGCTGAGAACTTCACAGTCTTTTATTCTCTGTACATTGAACACTTTGGCAAGGTCTCTCCCTTAATTGCCTTCTACTGGAAGAAGGTTCTGCAATGAAGATTGAGAGATGCTCTTATCTCTGAGTATAGCAATAAATTATCAGGACTCATTTCAATACTATGTCCACTTAGAAAATTTATTAATCAGTTTATAAATAAACACGGATTTTCTTTTTTCTCTCTTTCTGTAATTTTTTAAACAAATTTGAAATTTTTTACAGAAAGGACACTGATTGTCTCAGTAACCATCTCACTTTTGTATCAAAGACACACTTTAAGTATTTTCTGCTTCTCAGTAGAGTCACCAACTTTATTTCTTCCATATTACCCCATAAGCTTGTTGTAAGTTCTTATCAGTTTTTTACCTAGTAAATCATAAATAAATGTTAATCACTGTGACTAGCTAGATCCCTATTGTATAAGTTGCTTTTCTGTTGTTCTGATAAAACACCATGACCAGAGGTATCTTATAGGGAAAAAAGTCTATTTATTGTTAAAGTTCCAGAAGAAGCACCCATAATGGTAAGTGAAGCCTGGCAATACGGACAGGAAACTGAAAGGTGTCATAGCAAAATGCACAAAGGAAGCATAGAGAGAACAGGTAGTGGGAAAGACTTTAAGTCCTCAAAGTCCACCACAGTGATGTTTTCCTCCATCATGATTTCATGTCCTAAAGGTTCCTTAACCTCTCCAAACAATACCACCTACTAGAAGACAAAATCTTCAAATACAAGGACATGTGAGGAACAATTCTAAAAACACACCACTTATATAATCTCTAAACTATGTTTAATAGAGTTTGAAATCTTACCATTTTTACCTTGTCAGACCTTTAATAACCAATTATCTTCTCTTATTGATGTAATGATTCTCCTAAAAGTCATATGCTGTCACCAAATTTCCTAAATGAGTAGTAACTAGTCCATTTATATATTGTTAATCACAACCTTTAATTAGCTCATGCTTTAAATATTCAAGCCCCACCATTCCCTGCATCTACATTTGTTTCCTCTAATTTTAATTCCCCCTATTCCACTTCTTTATTAACCCTGTATCCCAATTTAAAGTTTATGTGCCTTTCTTTTATATATCCATACTCCTATCCTACACATAACTCCTTATAATCATTTCAACTAAGAAGACTTCTTCTACCTTTTATCTCCATGGTGATCCTGAAAATAGTCATCAACCCTCTTGGCCTTCTAACTTCTGGCTGCTTTGTCCCTCTTTGTAGTCTGTGAGATTTTCAGGAAAGAATCCATACTCACTTCCATACTATCATTTTTAAAGCATTCACACCTGAATATTGAACAGCTGACTATATAAATGGATTGATGCTTAAAATCCTTTTGGACAGAAAATCAATAGGGTAAATATTTAATATATGTATAGTACTTTATGAGAATGCTGTTTGTCTTATTAGGGATGTGCTGACTTAATTGTGATATAATTCCTGAGGGAAAGTGAGACTAACACCATCTCCAAATGTCTTAAGATTCTGGTTTCCATCTGTGGAAAGTGCTGAGGACTGTTATTCTTACTCTGCCTAATAATTTTGTTCTATAAGCTTCAAATAATATGAGCTTGTTAAATAAAGTTATCTTGTATGCTAAGAAACAAGATATTATAGAATAACCCAGAAGAAGGATACAGAAAAATCAAACCATGATGAAACCAGTTGGAAACCAAGACCATGGCAGACCTACTGTGCTGGTAATATTTCACAACCAGCTTTCTGAGCAAAGAAAAGTCCTTGGTTCTAACATTTTTCATTGTTTACAATTCCATGTTACCAATAATTGCTGAACACAGAATTGGAAAATATGTACACCTGGATTGTGACAAAGATGTTATGAAGTCACTCAGTCACATAGCTGACCATAGGCCCCATTCTTCATTGCATGGGAAGATGACATGCAAAGTTTTAGACACTCTTAGTGACATCACACTTTCCTGGGAATTACTTTCTCCCAGCCAAATGGGGTATTGAAAAATCCTTTCACCAATGGTCTGAGGTCAGTTAGATTTGAGATATGTGGGCAGCATGAAAATATCATAAAATAAGCCTCATTGATGCTGCAATGATGGCCCTTTATGTGGAGCAAAGAGAAATGGAATAGAGTAATGCTTTGTCTGACTCTGGTCAAGAGAACCTTATTTACTCATTTATTCTCCTACTTTGTAACACCAAGGTTTCTCCTGTGTCCACTTTTCTCACAGAAGTCTACTGCAGTGAGACATATTTCACCGCCATACATTCTCATCTGTCTCTCTGTTCTGGGGAATTGATAGACTTTACTACCTACCTTGATTATTCCCTGTGTCTAGGGCCTATTATTGAGTTTGCTTAAAGGAAGACAGGAAAATGTGAAAGTTTAGTTTGGGGGATATATTCTTATAGCTGCTTTTTCTTTGGTTCCTGACAACTGTTGCTATCAATAGTTTCTCTGGAATCTTTGCTGTTGTTGTTCCTAAGAAATAGTACGGTACCTCATTGCCTTTTTACTTAAAAATCTTATAAACTATACCTTATAAATTTCAGAATAAAATCATCTTTAAGCCTCATTCATTGTTCAATTTTGATTGTATCATTTCTTATGCCAGGTATACAGCTGATATTCTAATTAATCTAAGCACAGAAATTTCTACTTGGTATATTTGTGAGACATATAGTTTTAGCTATAGAAATTGTAATAGTTCTTTTTCCAGATAGTTGCATATATAATTTTAATTATGGAGCAATCTTTGTTTTGTTTTTTGAGACAAGGTTTCTCTGTGTAGCTTTGGAGCCTGCCCTGGCACTCTCCCTGTAGACCAGGCTGGCCTCAAACTCGTAGAGATTTGCCTGCGTCTGCCTCCCAAGCACTGGGATTAAAGGAGTGCACCACCACTACCCAGCGAAATTATGAAGCACTTATCCCACCAGACATTTTAAAAATTAAGTCAGACTTCAGCATTTTTGATAATATATGGAAATTTGGAGGTGTGTTGGATATTATTTTGCCAACTTGACATAAGCTAGAGACATTTGCGGGGAGAGAGCCTCAACTGAAGACTTAACTCCACAAGGTAGGCCTGTGGGAAAGCCTGTGGAGTATTTTCTTGATTCATGATTGAAATGGGAAGGCCCAGCTCACTGTAGGCAATAGCATGACTTTACAGGTGGTCCTCGGTTGTATGAGACAATAGGTGGAACAAACCATGGAGAGGGAGTCAATAAGCACTACACCTCTATGAACTATTTCAGTTTTTGCCTTGAGTTATTGCCCTGACTTAATACATGATGGGCTATAAACTGTACAGTTGAATTTCTCCCCAATTTGCTTTTAGTTGTGGTGTTTTCCCCATAAATAGAAGCCCTAACTAAAACTGCAGGATAATGAAAGACATTAAATATATGAGTTTTGTAATAGGTAAAATATTTGTTTAATACATGTTGGTGTAATAGAGAACCAGCAATTTTATCACAGTAGTAACTATGAAGGCATCAATTATAACAAATGGGTTCCAGTCACCAACACCATTTCTGGTTTCTCTTACAGTAAGGTAAAAAGCTGATGATATAATTTTCATTTAACATAGGGAGGTGACATAAGAATCTACTCTGATGTCACCAAAATCCTGAGGATTACATTACTAGGTTAAGAAGTTTCCGGAGTGAGGGAGAAGAAGCCCTAACCATTTGTTTCCAGGAACTAAGGTGCTGCTTCCCGTGTGTGGGGGAAAGGCTGTCTCCTCTCTGACCTGTCAGCAGAGCAGGAGTAAAGGTGCATGACTGATACCTGTGGGAAGGAAGCATTGCATCATTTTATGATGTCCCAATGACTACATAATGTGTAAAACCTATGCATTCTGCTAAAATCAGGATAGTATTGGATTAAAATTCCCCTTTCTTATGATATCATTTCTATTTTTCCTATCTTTGATACAATTTTTATGACTGCAACTTTGTTTATACATAATTTAAGCATCTGAGTGAGTAAAGGAAAAGACCCAAAGTATTGTACTATCATTCTCATTTTCATAGAATCTAGCATAATGATTTAAACTTTAAGATATTTTGCTCAATTACTGAATTAAATGCAAATACTTAAAAGAAAGTTAATATATTGGCAGTTTATGAGGAGAGCTAGAAACATATGTAGTTTTCCTTTTAAAATAATAAAAATATAATATATTTACAGGATCTTGGAATCTTGAGAAAATACTATGAATTTCCCAAGAAACTGAGGATTGCCTTAAAAGTCTTGGCAACTGAACCATGGAACAGGAAGTTGATCCTGGATGCTCGACTGCTGGGAATTGGCCCTCAGAGACAAATTCATCCACCCTGATGAGTCATGGCATTAAAAATGATGAAGAATACGAACTGGGTAAGCCATGATTAATTGTTGAATGGGATGAAACTCAAACAGTATATGCAAATGCTAGTAGTTAATGTTAACTCTTAAAATGTTCTCTATACTTTTAGTACATCTTCAACACCGTTGTTCCAGGTAGCATTCATTCTTTTACTATCCTAAGAATTTTCATTCATAGATGTACAATACAATTCTAGAAAAATTAATACTATATTTTGATATTAATCTCCTATTACTAATTTTGATAGGATATAATTTTACTCTTATTTATTTTCCTAGGCTGCTAGATTGATATTTTCTTGCTTCTCTTCAAAATGGAAAATATGTTTCTTTAAATAAATTTAAATGCCATAGAACACTGAACCCAACAACCAAGACAAGTTTGGAGAATATATACAGAGTGAATATTTTGATAAGCATTTATAACAAATAGTAGACTGTACAGTAAAACTGCATTCTAGACAGATGCTCTTTTCAATCCACTCACATTGTGGGAATGGCATAGGGTACTGTGGCAGTGAAACACATTCAGAAACCACACTTGAAGACTATGTGAGTCTTCATTTCAGTCCCACTTCCTTTGATTTGGCAGTTCTGTGGAGCAGCACCCTTCTTGATGCCGCTGCTTGAATCCAGCCTCCTTTGGTCTACAGACCCATCACTTAACTGTTCTTGGCTTAGAGGCTGCTGTGTTGAGGAGGGGAAGCTGGAGACTGTATCTGGACTCCTCACAGATGAGGAGCAAATATAGGAACAAACCATATAATGCTTTTCACCTTCTTAGTCCCAAGACAAACAGCTTGAGGCAATACAATTCCTCTGTCTGGAGGACTCTGGATTACAGAAGTATCTCTCTGGGAGACGATACTTAAAAGCAAGATTGAGAGTTCTATGGTTGTTCCTCAACTTCTGTGGACACTACTTTTCCATAAATAAATAAATAAATAAATAAATAAATAAATAAATAAAAACATGAAAGTTAAACAAGAAATGAATCTGTAAAAGCCTGAGTTAGCTGTTCAGATAGCTACTGGGCTCACACATGATTGCATGGAAGAGAGAAGAAAAGTTTATAACTAAGCCTCATGATTTGGAGATTGTATCCAAATCAGAAACCAGTCATTCTTTACTGACATCAGAGTAAAGATAAGATCTTCTCAATTAAATTCACCTGAAATTTTAGCTAAGTCACTCAAGAACTCACTCTTGATTTCATACCTATTTTTTAAATTTTCCTGTAAAGCCACTTGCCAAGCTGTTTTTTTTTTCCCACAACAGACACATTCATAGTTAACCTTAGGGAACATTTTTTTTCCAGTGAATAACATATTTTTCTTTACCTAGTTCTTTCTATTTAAATGGGTATTCCTGAGGGGACATCAGCCATCCATCTTGACTACCTAAGGTTGATCTCAAGGGCCCACTTTACGGAAGAAGAGAACCAGTTTTCTCAAATTGTGTTCTTCTGACATCCCCCTAAGCCACATGGCACACACACACACACACACACACACACACACACACACGCACACTTCATACAAAGTAAAATTAAAACATAGGTATTTCTAATTATATATTCTGCACATAGAAAAGTATCTAAACTTTTAAATACCTCTGGTGTTTTTTTTTTGAATAAACAACTCCAGGAATAACAGCCTAGAAGAAAAGAGGAGGGGTAGTGAGTGTCCAGACCTACAATCTTTTCCCACCTACATGTTTCCCCCTTATGTATTTATATATTCCCCCATATGCAAGCCCTTAAGACAAGGCAACAATATTTTAAAATTGGGCATGATGTAGATCACCCCAGTTGTTGACTCAGGATCTCATTCTCCATAATATGCAATCTACTGTTAATAATTTTCATGTGTTTCTTATATATTCACAAATATTCATAAGTGAAAGAGGCTCACCCTCCATGAGACATGGACATTTTCATGTTTTATATTCCTAGTATCAGTAAAATAGTTCTAAAACTATTTTAATATGTGCATGTGTGTTCTGTGTATTGTTTAATCACTTAAGGTGACAAAAATACTTTTGTCAGGTGTAGTCTGAACAGGAACTGGGAATGTGAGGTCAGGGAAACTGTGAATATACATATACAATTTTGCTTTGTGTTTTGAGTCCTTGGGTTTCAGTCAGGATATATGAAGTCAGATTGATGACTCAGAGTCACTTTTTCCCTCTAATGCAATGAGTCAAAGAGTATGGGGAGTTGGCTAGAGCTAAGCATAGATCAAAAAGAGAAACCCTGAGCCATTGAATACTCTTTAAAACCTGGAGCAGAAAAAAACAGTGGCTAATTACTATTTGAAATTTATAGTAGCCTTAATCTATTCCAAACTAAGAATTTCAACACCCAAAGCAACTTCTGCAGTTAAGGTATCACTTAAGAAGAGGGAAACACCAGTTATGCTCTAAAGTGACTAGCAATAATGAGACTATTCTGTCTTGTTCGTTTTCTTGAATACTTATGAACATGCTAGTCTGCTTTCTAAAATTAAAATTATTTACTTATTTTTACATCTTGACCACAGTTTCCCCTACCCGCTCTCCTTCCATTACTTCCTTCCACCTCCCCTTCACCCCTTCCAACACTCTCCTCCTGTTTCTGTTCAGAAAGGGGCAGGCTTCCCATGAGTATCAACAAAGCATGGCATATCAAGGTAAGGTAGTACTAAGTAACTACCTTTGTATTAAGACTGGGAAAAGTGACCTAGTATGAGCAGTAGGTTCCCCCAAACCAGCCAAAATGTTAGGAACATCCCCTACTCCCATTGTTAGAAGTCCCAAAGCAAACCAAAGAAGTTCAAGTCTTTGAAGAAAAAAAATTGGAGAAGACATTAGAAGATGAAAAGATCTCCCATACTTGTGGATTGGCAGGATTAACAGAAAAAAATGGCAATCTTACCAAAAGCAATCTACAGATTAAATGTAATCCCCAATAAAATTCCAATACAATTCTTTACAGACCTTGAAAGAACAATACTCAACTTCCTATGGAAAAGCAGAAAAGTCTAGGAAGCTAAAAATATTCTTGTACAATAAAAGACCTTTGGGATGTATTACTATCCCTGGTTTTATGCACAAATACAGAGCTCTAGTAATGAAAACAGCATGGTATTAACATAACAACACACAGGCAGATTAATGGAATCAAATTGAAGACTCAGAAGGAAATTTACAAATGTATGGACATCAGATTTTTGACAAAGAAACCAAAATTATACAATTGAAAAAAAATATCTCCAATAAATAAAGCTGGCATAACTGGATATTGTCAAGTAAAAGAATAAAAATAGATCCATATCTATCACCCTGCACAAAACTCAAGTCCACATAATTAAAGACCTCAACATAAATTTTGTTGCACTGCACATGTTAGTCTGTTAAATGTGATCTTTCATAATGTCAGAAAAAAACTTTCGGACAAATGTGCAAAAACGCTTAACAATTTTTGCCCTTGTTCTCCGGAGTAATGGATGGGGAGGAAGAAACTAAGACGTGCAATATTCAGGAGCTTGTGATGGTCTCCTTATTCACTTCTCTTGGTCAAAAGCCGCTGCAGAAAGGCAGGAGTGAAAGGACAGAGCAGGAAAGACAATATACAGGTCTGAAAAAGACAGAAAGGTAACAACTGGGACTAACCTGTTGTTCTGTGATGAGTTGTTTGGGAGAAGATAAGTGAAGAGAATTTGTAATGTTGTATCCTTGATTACATACATAAATTTTCTTTGGCAAAGAATTCAGTAAAAATAAAGACATTTCTCTCTAGAAATGAGGTTTCTAGAAATAATCTAATGAGTTGAGTAGGGACCACATTGATAAATCAAATTTTTCATGAAATATTTAAATTTTTAGAAAAATATAGCTAATAAGACATGCTTTTCAACACTAACTGGAAAGCACAAAATAATAACAATAGATTAACATTACTTTACTATTTTATTATTATTGTTATTATTATTGTTATTGTTATTGTTGTTATTATTATTATTATTATTATTATTGTTATTATTATTATTATTATTATTTCTGACAAGATCTTGCCCTGCGGCCTACACAGATTACCACATTTTGACATTGTTCGTCTTTTAAAATATGCTTTATTTACACTATTTAATGGGTGTGTTCTGGGGGGGATTACATCATCATCCCTAGAATCTTTATTGCTCCCTTTCCCTTTCAATATTAAAAGAGCCCTTCTACTTTATAGTCTAGTTGCAAGAACTAGCTTTATTTTTATAGCTCATAACTACAACAACAACAACAACACAGGATGACATAGCCATTGACTGAACATAAGGAGGATCAGAGGAGACAGTGATGCATTTATGTAAGTCTATGTTTAATTTTGTCATTATGGTAGTTTGAATAAGAATGGCCCCATGGCCTCATATATTTGAATGCTTAGTCTATAGAGTGTCACTCTTTGAGAAAAACTAAAAGGACTGAAAGGTATGCCTTTGTTGGAGAAAGTATGTCATGGGAGGTGGGTTTTGATATTTTAAAAGTCCATGCTAGCCCAGCTCTCTTCTCTCTCTCTCTCTCTCTCTCTCTCTCTCTCTCTCTCTCTCTCTC
>LOJH01047834.1:3684-14640 GCA_001685095.1 Ellobius talpinus
CCACCTATATTGGCAGTTTGTCAGTCACTTTCTTCTATATCCTGCAGAATGTCTGGTAGACTCTTTCATGAAGCAGGAACCCAGAAATACCATTGCTCACCTTTAGACAAGGTCAGTAGTCATTTCTCTGTAGGTCCTGCATGTCCAGTTCTCAAGCCGTCCAAGCAAGAGCAGTTTTTTTCCCAAATGGCTAAACAACTCCAAAACTCTAAAGGAAACCTCTTTGATGCCCATCATCCTCTTGAAATAGATTGGTGCTGCCAGGAGCAGATGTGTATTACTGTCATGAAAAGTCCTAAGTTCCTAAGTTCTTATACATTTTAAATGGCATTTTCTGTAGTCATTGAAGGGTATGAAGAATGCCTATCTAACCTCTGTATATCTAGAAAACCTAACATGTCTAGAAGCTTGACTATTACAGATGATTATCTATTAACCTATACTTCTTAATTATACATTACATTTCTAAATGAGCTGGACAAACACAGTAACTTAGTCAAGAGCAGAAATATATATACACAGTATAACAAAATTGACCTTAAATTTGTATCAGTAGACCAAGATCCATACCAATGCAAATCTCTGTAGCATATCCCCCTTTAAATGTAAATAAACATTTAGGGAATTTGGGGGTAGTATTTTTCAAAATGTTTCCTGCTGTTTATTGGCTGAAATAATTTCGTTGAATTATTTCATTTAAATTATCTTTTCTCTCTCAAATAGATGGTAACCCAGGCACACTTTTGTCTATTTGCTCGGGTTCTGTTTTATGAAATTTGGAATAGAAAATGATGTAATATCCTAAATATCAATAGAGATCACTTTGTTCCTTTAATATGTAGACCAAATGTTCCAGATCCCTATTTACTCCTTAAACTACAGATATAATTTTTCATTCATGGGTTCTTCTTACTCATGCTGGCAGTTCTCCAGCAAATGCAATGGCATTACCATCACAACCTCTTTGCCAGCCCCTTTTTAGTGAGCTGTTTTTTTTGTGTTTTTATTTTGATTTTATCATTATGGATAATGTCCCAAGGCTGTCTGAGTTCTGTGAAGCTGTGTATCTATTCATTCTGGAGGCAACAATGTCTGCATTTTGCTGTATCATTTCTGTAATCCTTTTCTGACCAGAACCACATTTTTATGCTAAGTGTGTATGGCTAGGACCAACAGGGCTCTACCTGCTTGCTACACCCAGTCCAGCATGGTGGAGGCATGTTCAATGCCTCTGCAAGTCACACACACCACCGTGGTTCCAAGTGTGCAATGGGTATATGTCGAACCATTAAGCAGTTTATAACATATTGCTCACAGACCCCATTTAAATGATCCATAGTTGAACCTTCTGAGAAAGAGTTAGAGCTGTCTGTCCTGGCGAATCAGGAAGCAGGTTTTTTTTCTGCACCTCTCTTAAAGTAGCCACAGCACCCTGCTAGCCATGAGACCGTCTAGAAAAAAAAATTGTGGCTAACTAAAAACTGGGCTAAACTCTGTTTTTTTGGTGTGTGTCTAGAATTCCTTTTCAAGCTCTCTCAGGTTTTAAGTGGATTTCAGTTGACAACGTTGGCCCATCAACTTTTTGTAGTAAGGCCACTTGTTTGTCCCCAGATGCTCAGCCCCAAAATAACTACACAGAAATTATATTATTTGCAATACCGTTTGGCCAATAGCTTCAGTGTGTTTCTAGATAACTCTTATATCTTAATTTAACCGATTTCCATTAATCTGTGTATTGCCATGAGACTGTGACTTGCCAGCAAGGTTTCAGTATGTCTGTCTCTGGTGGCAGCTCCATGGCTTCTCTCTGACTCTGCCTTTCATCTCCCAGCATTCAGTTTAGTTTTTCCCACCTAGATTTGTTTTACCCTATCAGGCCAAGCCAGTTTCTTTATTAACCAATGGTATTCACAGCATATAGAGGGGAATCCCACATCATTCATATACATACATACATATATGTGTGTGTGTGTATTTGTGTGTGTAAATCTTTAATTAAATATAAAATGTAATACACACATATCTTTACAATTGTATCAAGAGGGCTTGGTGAGACTATTTTGTTCATCCCCCAAAACATCTGAAATTTGTTGAGACAGATTATTAAGTTTGTACTAAAGTACACACCCTATTATATGCAGTGGGTTGTGTGCAAATTGTGACCCTTTCTCCTGTCAGACAGTACTCTGAAGGCAGGCAACACAAAGAACATCAGTTGAGAGCAAGATTCTGAATAAGGCCACACCAGAAGATTATGGTTCCTCTTATTTTACTTCCCCTTGTAAGGTCTAATGTCACTTTCCCCAACAAGTTCATGCAGTTCTCACCAATAAATTAAAACCAAACAAAATTATTTTTCTTCACTTCTCCCAAGAGACAAATTTAGGAACAGAATATTGACAAAGCTTTCTATCTCCATCAAGTTTTTTTTCTAATTACACTTACTCCTACTGATAGGGATAACAGAAAGAATGTGAATGGCTCTCCAAGGCTACCCTCTTCTGCAATTGCAACTGATATAGATCTTTTAAAGCCACTGCAGTTCTTTAAAATTCCTGGGTAATATCAGATAACATTTCATGTGTCTAGTCCATAATTTTTTACAGAGCTCGTGAGATGGCTTGGTAGTTCAGAGTGCTTGCTACTACTGCAAAAGACTAGAGTTCAGCTCTCAGTACCCATACTCATAATCTTACAAATGCCAGAAACCCCAGCTCCATGGTATATGAGAGCCTCTTCTGACCTTCACAGTTATACACATACATGTAGCACACACACACACACAGACACACATGCATAGAGGAGGGGGGTCTTTAAAAATACTTTTATGCCCAGTTCCTGAATCCTAGGATCCTTTTCTGGAGCCTTAAAAGTACAACAACATTATCAGACTATAGTGAAAGTCTGTACTGTTTCAGAACAAAAATTTTGGACAGAAAAATAAAAGGAACTGTATTAGTTTCTTTTGAAAGCAATCTGGTAAACTAATCCATTCATGTTTAGCAAAAGATCAATACCTGTGATGTAAACTTCAATCCATAGAAATCTACCAAAAGATGTGGTTGACAAAGTTATTCCAAAAACCATAATGTGTTTAAAATTATTTCATTTAAATTATCTTTTCTCTCTCAAGTAGGTGGTAACCCATACACACTTTGGTGTATTTGTTTGGGTTCTGTTTTATGAAATTTGGAATAGAAAATGACTTAATACCATAAATATCAATAGAGATCCCTTTGCCTCTTCAATACACAGACCAAATGTTTCAAATCCCTGTTGACTTCTTAAACAAATATATAATTTTCCATTTGTAGGTTCTTCTTACTCATGCTGGCAGTTCTTCAGCAAATGCAATGACATTACCATCACAGTCTCTTTGCCTGCCCCTTTCTTAGGGAGTTGTCTGTGGTTCACTATGGATATGGCCCAAGGCTGTCTGAGTTCTATGCAGCTGTGTGTCTATTCCCTCTGGAGGTAACATGGTCTGCTTTGGGCTGTGGCATTCCTTCCCATTAGAAATGAAAAACTTGTTTTCTTCAAGGGAGTTTTACCAGGAAACAAACTATTCCTAGGAACAAGCTACTGTAGGTTCCATGTACAATATGAGATGACCAACAGATAAGGAACTCAAAGATGTGTTTGTAGGTTCCTTTCCTTGCCTCATAATGCCATATAATGGATTTCCCATTCTTTTTATTTTTATTTTATTTATTTTTTATTTTCTTTTCTCTTTTTATCCTACAGGTCCTTTGCATATATATTAAGGCTTCTACTTTAGTGCATTTATGGGATTCTTGAGTGTGTGTAGTGATTCTTTGCTATTTGTTCCTTCTAGTGGACTCTTCTTTCTGTTTGCTTGGTCCTATTCCAAAGTTAGTTTTTGCTTTGTCTTATTTTGTTTCATATTTTAGTATTATCCCTTAGAAACTTGCTTGTTTTTCAATGAGAGACAAAAAGGGGGTGTACCCAGATGGGAAAGAGATGGGGAGGAACAGGAAGGAGCAGAGTGAGGCATAATTGAAATCAGGATATATTATATGGGAGAAAAATCAATTTTCAATAAGAGGAAATAATAGATATTAAAAAAGAAAGTCCTTCTCAAAAGATAACCAGGGGTGAACTATTGGTCCTTCAGGCTGCATCCTCCAGGAGCTATTAAGAAATACAGCATTGTGTGCCCTGTTCTTTTTCAAACTCCAGCTTTTGCTAGTTTCCAATTCCTCAGGCCATCAAAGCTCCTCTCCAGCTGGGTTTTGTCTCTCTGGAGTCCATTGCCATCTCTCCTTAATGTGGTACAGTGTTTCACAAACCGGTTCAAATTGACCTCATTACTTTCCCATTATCCTGAGTGTTAACTTTGACTGTTTTCCTCTGTCGCTTCCTATTTTCATAAATCTCATTTAAACTCAGCATTATAGGCCAATTAAATCCAGTACTATCCCCCCTTTGATGTTTCTTACAATATTATTCCTATTTAAATCCCCTTTTACTTTTTCCTTATATTTTGCCCTTGCTTCTTGCTAGAGGATCCCTACCTCCCCAAACCTAGGGTGCTCCATGATTACTGAAGACTTTGTGATCCTCTCTTAGCCTTGAATTGTCTTATAATCTGCTCTGTTTACTTCATGTACAGTCCTAGAAGGGAAAACTTGATTGATGCCACACAAGGCAGGACACTGTCTTACTCCTTTTGCACTTTTTTCTGTTCGCAATCCCCTGGAATTGAGAACATTTTAAATGTTTCAACTGCTATAAATTAATTCTAAGAACTAAAACACTCTATTGATTAAATTTATCTTGCTACTGTAACTACCTAACAAAAAGCAAATTAAAGGATGAAAAACGGATTCATTCTGGCTTCAACTCAAAGGGATGCATCTGTTATGGTGGGAAGACATGGCAACGGGAACATGACACTGGCTGCTCACAGGATATGTAAAGTAAGTAGGGCCTGGATAGAACCTTGTGTCCATCCTTCAGGGAAACAACTGTTTTTCTGTCTGCAAGACTCCAACTCTTGGCTCTTCCAAAACCAGTTAATCAATCTGGGACCAAGCAAGCGTTCACACACACAGACTTATGGGGGAATTTTGTAACCAAACCACATCAAAAATCCAATACACTAGCTAGTTTATAATATTTCTTGTACTATTACCAGGACACTGGTAGGTTTTTTGTTTGTTCTTTCATTTTCTTGTTTATTAATTTTTTTAGTCTTTTGGATTTTTCATTTTTCTGCACAGAGTTTCACTTTGTACCATTGTCTGTTCTGCAACTCTCTCTGTAGACCAGGCTGGCCTTGAGCTCAGAGATCCACTTGCCTCTGCCTCTGGGTGCTGGGATTAAAGGCTTGCACAACCACCACCTTGAGGAGTCACACAAATCTTTACGACTTGCATGTTGGTCCAAGAAAATTTGCAACTAGTCTCTAGTGTCTTATGCTGTAACTCTTGGTCACATGAATGAGCTGAACTAAATTTGAAAGGAAGAAGTTGTATCCACTAAGACATCACCCAAAATATCAGTAGTTAGTCTCAGGAGTTCAGTTTTCTAGAAAATAGTTATTAACAATGCAGGCATTAGACATGAAATAAGGTATTGGAAATTGATGACAGGTTGCTAAGGAGTTGTATTAGAAATTCTGTTTTAGAATGTTCTAGTGGTTACTTTTGAAGCACAGACAGAAGCAAGTTAAAGGGGAAGGTTGGTTTTAACTCAGAGTTTCATAAGTTTTAGTCCATAATGAAGGGGAAGGTATGATGAAACCCACAGTGACAAGACCAGGCAGCGTGGACTGTTGATAGGTTGGTGAATGGAAGCAAAGAGACTGGGACAAAGCACTGGCAGATTCAGAGCTGCTTCTACTGGCCTTCTTTCAGCAGGCCATGATCTAAAGGCTCCCTAGCATTTACGGAATGAATCTGGGGGAGAAATGTTACATTCAGATCATAATGCTTTATCAAGAGTGCTGTAGAGCACTGTAAATTAAATTAAATCCTTTCATTTTGGAGGGAAAATCCTTAAATACATGATATTTGCAAGGGGTGAGACTACAGGGTGTTCTAAGGGAGTTTAAACATTCCATTTAAACTCAGGAAGTAAACAACTCAAAGGCCTCAGGAAATCTATTTTATCAGCACTGAGATTACAAGCATGCACTGCTTTCCCTGCTTTTTATCTGGGTTCTTTAGACCTGAACTTGGATCCTCATGCTTGTTGAAAAAGTATATTTTTTGACTTAGCAATTTGCTAAGACACATAGATAGAGTTTTTGTAGGACATTTTGAAATATATACAAAGAATTAGAATATTACTAGAAATGTCATTATCATGAAAGGACAAAAATTAGAAAAGCACTATTGCTAATAAATACCACATGCATTAGGAAGTAACCCTGACAAATTTAGGACAAACATGCCTTAAGTCATATGACATACTTTTCGTCTTTGTACTTCATTTAATGTTTCTTTCTGGAACATAGGGGGACCGTCCAGAGATTTGCATTCTTTACTCATGTTTACAAGAAGTTTAGTATCTTATTAAAATTATATGAACATGGCTTTGGCTGCTCCCAAGTTAATTCTTTGTTCTTTATGCATATTCACCAACATCTTAAGCTATGTTTGCATGCAGCATCACCAAGATAATCCAAGTCTGTTCCCATGTTCCTTTCCAGGAGCATATGGTCAACCACTATTCATGCAGTGACAGACATCGGAATCTAGTTATCCAGGGCTTGAACCAACTCACCTCCGCCCTGAGACCTTGGCAAACAGAAATCTGGCATCAGTGCAAAAGGCTAGTTTAGTGACAGAATTGGAAAGTATTTTCCGGAATAAAACTTATATTCTATGTTTCAATTTTATTATATACATGGGTTATATGTATGTGATATGTGTTGAATGTGTGTGATATGTGTGTACTGCTGATTATGTATGTGTAAGAATGCAGGTGCTCACATGCCAGACTGAACATCTGGATGTCAGAAGAAGACCTTGGGGGCTGACTTTTGCCTTGCACCTTGCTTTGAGCGAGAGTCTCCTATTCACCACTTCAAAACCCACATGAGCTAACCCATGAGCTTTGGGGCTTTCTTCAGACTCTACTATCATCCCATCATAGCCACACTGAGATTTATAGATGCGTTTTACTGCACATGATGTTATGTGGGTTCTGGGAATCTGAACTCTGGTACTCACCCTTGCATGGTGAGAGCTTTATACCGACATGCATCACCACAGCCCAGTAGTTTCTACATTCATAATTTAAATAATCAATGTATTGGACCTAGTTTTTTTTCCGAGCAGGAGATATGAGCAACAAATAAGATATTCTACTATTTTAACACATTAGACAAGCAGTGAATACTAATTTTTACCTACCAAAAACAGAGTCAGTCTTTTGCAATGGGTTCTCCTGAGATCTTCACAACTAAAAATTGAGTTCACCTTATGAGATGTGATGAAGGTTTCTTTTCAATTATAATGAAAATTATTTCACTCTTCTAACACCATCGCCCAGCTGATAATAACATGAGGGAATGGAAAGGATGCATTTTTTTCCTTTAGAAAGGTAATTTGAAGACACATGCATGGTAAAGCCAGCTAAGATAGGAAATGAGATATAAATGAGTGAGATAATTGCCAACACCCTAATTAAAAACCAACTTTGTTTGCAGTTTTAATATATTTCATTGACTTCATATGAGAAATAAATCCCAAAAAGGAAGAGCAACTGAAAGAAAGAGCACCCACATACATTTCAGAAAATCCCTCACTTTGAACAATTAAGAACCAAATGCAAGAATTACTTCAGACTTAACTGGGATTGTTTAAAGGCTATTTAATTTAAGTCAAAAGGAGGCAGCTTCTTACAGATACATTCTCTAATTTTTCTTTGCTCACCTTTTATTAATAAGAAGATCTGCATGAAAATAGAATATCTGCTGCTAGAGGCTTTTGTTTTATTATAATGACTTGATAAAAATAAAAGTTAAAATAGGTACAACATTATCTGACTCACCACAAAAAGCTAGGCAGCTTAAAAATAGAACCAGAGAAGATGAAATTATCTTTCTTCCTTGAAGCTAGGCACCTTATTTCACTATGCCTGGAAATCCAATCTGCTAAACCCCTATTGTGTGTGATGTTGTTATATTCGTAATGGATAGTTCTGCATCTGTTTCCACAGCAGTGGGCCCCTCGAGCTCATTATTTCTTTTCTTTTCTTTCTTCATTCCATTCCCTTTTTTGAGATTATAATATAATTACAGCATTTTCCATTTCCATTTTTCTCTTCACACCTCTCCCTGTTCTCCTTCAAATACATGCCCCCTTTCTTACTAATTGTTATTGCACGCATATATGTGAAATGTATACATATATGTCTCTAAATATAGTCTCTTCAGCCTCTGTAATGTTCTTTGTACATGTATTTTCAGGGCTGATTGATTAGCATTAGACAGCTGTTAGTGTGTTCTTCCCTGGGGAAGATCACTTCTCCTGCTCCCAACTTTAGTCAGATCCCTATAGCTTTTGTGTAGGGTTAAGGCCTCATGGGATTTTCCATATCCACTTTTGCTTTATTTTAATTAAATTAATATCATTTAAATTTTTATAGGGGAAGGGTATTATTAATGGGAAATAAATAAAAGTTTCTTCTATTTTAGCTTAAAGGTAAATAAGTCAATTCAAAACAGGCATACATTTTAAATATTAACTTTATTGAATGTCTGTGTGTGTCTGTGTGTGTATTTACATTTGCACATGTGTGTACACATGCCCACAGAGGCTAGAAGAGAGTATTACATGTCCTGGTGCTGTAGTTATAGAACATTGCCTCATATGGTTCTGTGAACTGAATTTGAGTCCTATGCAGTGTTGGATGCACTCTTCACTTCTGAGCCATTTCTCCTGCCTCATTTGTACTCTGTGATTTTATTTGGAGTCAGTCTCATTAGCCACACATATCCTTTTGAGATATGGAGGTAGGACCATATTCAGTTCAAACACAGTTGGTCTTTTCTGCTTTATGCTGTTTTGCTGATCACTTCCTCCTACACTGCTTTATATTTTAAATTCTAAATCTATGCGACTTCCTCCATGCTCTCCCTTTCTCTTTATTTACACCAACAAGAAATATGTGAACATTCAACTCATAGACATGCAGAAAAGTTATTTATAGGCTTTCGATATTGGAGTAAGATGCAGATCCACACTAGCGGAATTATATTCAATAGGAGTACAAAAAAATCACATGTACATTTGCATTGTTGGTGCTCCTAGGCTCTCATGCTAGTAATATGTAGGCTATGTGGGCTGTGATTTGTTGAGTCTGCCAATCACTGTGTTGTCACACATCACCAGAGAATCGACAGGAACCTTCAGCACGGGAGAACTCAGTCACAAAAGTGTGCTGATTAAGGGATATGATCTTGGGGAGAGAGAAACACACTGTTTAAGCACAAGGACCAGAGTCTGATAGCAGAACCTATGTATGATGATTTGCACTTCTAATACCAGCATTCTAGAGGCATAGGTTATTGGATCTGTGTGATTGCATGACCATCCAGCTTATCCACACTGGTGAGCTTCAGTCCACTGAGAGACTCTACCTCAAAACTCAAAATGGATAATGCCTGATAACTGACACTTAAGATTAACTTCTGAAGCTTACACACACACACAGAAAGACAAACACACAATAGCAATAATAAAGTGATAGAATAATAACATTAATAAAGCCTAATAGCCTACAAGAGTTTCCCCCACTATGTGATTTTTGTAGGAACTCTCTTTATTCTTAGGAAAAATCAGAACTTTTCGCTATGATACTATTAAAACACTGTTATTTGTGGATTAGTGGAGTAATAGAAAGAAGTAAAATACTGACACACACACACATATATACACACTTTAAATGCATGCTTTCTGTGCTTCTTGTTATTCACTTTTCCAGGCTACAACATTTTGATAATTATACTGTAAGTTCTTTGACATTGCTAACTAGCAGTTGGGAGTGGCTGCTACAATAGAACTTCTCTATGAGACTCTCTTTAGAATGATACAGATATAAGGACAGAGGGGAATACTGCCTTTGAAGCAGCTCCAAACACTCCCTCTTTGAAGATGGCTTAAAAACACACTGACTATAGAATGTGATATGCTCTCCTTTTGATTTGTAACTGAAAAGTGATTCTCAGCATGGTTCAATGAGAGTTAACTACCTCAAGATACAGAATCCATCTGTACTGAAGGTGGTGATGATTAGGCACAGTACAGAGCTGCATCTTTTAGTTAGTAGCCAAAATGAGATGGTTAATTTAAAAAGTTCACAAATGTAACTGTGTGGTACTTTTGTTTTGCTTGATTATTTATCTAAAAAATACCTTTATTTACAACATCTGTTGTTTTAAATTTATGTGTGGGTGTGTGCACATACACACACATGTTTGTGTAGTATCTATGAAAGCCAGAAAGCAGTGTCAGATCCCTGTAACTGGAGTTACAGGTATTCGTAAGATGCCTTATTTGGGTGCTGGGAACCAAACTCATTCCCTCCATAAGAGCAAAAAGTTCTCTTGGGGCTAAAGAGATGACTTGGTGCTTAAGTACTCTTACAGAACACCTGGTCCCACAGAGCTTTTCACCACATTTTGCAATTCCAGTTACAGGGAATTGAATACCTTCTTTTTGTCTTTGTGGACACTATTAAAGTGTGCATACATATAAGCAGGAAACATACTCTTCCAAATAAAATAAACATAAATAAATCTTTAAGAGCAGTGAGTGGTCTTAACAGCTAAACCATCAAGCCAGGCCAAACATAAATCCTTAAGGGAAGACAAAAGCTGAATTTCAATTCATTTGGTTTATGCTTTTCTCTAATACTACTGCAATGTCAAAGGCAACTTGTGGCCCTTTGTTTCTATAGCCTGCCAGCAGCAGCAAGGTCCCT
>LOJH01047835.1:0-13135 GCA_001685095.1 Ellobius talpinus
GGAGGATAACTATATGTTTTTCTTTGGGTTCAACTTCTTATTTAGCTTCTCTAGGATCACAAATTAAAGGCTCAGTGTCAATGCTCTTCTCAAACACCAATGTTCCATTTCCAAGAACCCATTTTGAACTGCACACAACAACTTGTAATTTTAATTCTAGGGAATATGATTCCTTCTTCCAGCCTCTACAAGCACCAACACACAAGAAGCACAGATATAGAAAATAGAAAACTCACATGTATAAGACATACATACTGTTTAGATGAATCATTTAAAAGAAAAGCAAATGTACTATAGTCACTAGTAAGTGAAATTATCTTACATGATTCAAATGACAGAAGTTTAAATATTATCTGTATTGATGGATCATTCAATATTTCTGAAAGCTGGTGTCCTATTTAAATTACTACAAATGTAAAAAGAAGTTAATTTTAAAATATGCCACATGGAATCAGACATTATTATCATTTAGAAGCATTTTTCATATTTAAAGCATTTTCCTCTATTTCTCAGTGAGTGAAATTAGAGAACCTCATAATAGTTCAAGAATCAAAAATTATACAAATGTTTTTAAGAAAAATAGACCATTGTACTTCTCTAAACGGAAAGTCTCCATATTATATTAATTAATAAAGTAAAGTTAAACCAGAATCTGAATTTTTCTCCTGCGAGTAATGAAACAAATGCTTACATATAAGGTGAAAGGTTTTTACTCTATCCTTATCCAATAATATGCTTCCCTTACACCATTTTCAATTCTCTGGGGAGAAAGTGTAGACACAGACAGAGTATTTCAAAGAAAATACACCACAGAAGATTAAAAAGTGTTTTCAGTATTATGTCCTGAGGCTGCAAAGCCACATATTTTGAGTATTCTTGTGTAGTCCCATTAGATTACAGTTATTAACAGTAATATTTTTGGATCTGACATATTCACTTTCCACTTAAAAGCATCAGAGAAGAATGTCAGTGCCACCACTGCAAATGCAATGATTCACCGTGCTAGGGATGCTACTATAAATGACTGTGTTTAATTTCAAGTAGAAGAACTTCTCAAGCTAACTGTTGTGAAACAATATATTGCCATTCACAATGACTGAGCTGCAGTGGTCAGCATATGAAATTCCCATAGCAGAAATCTGTTGATTAGTAACTCAAATTATTATGCTTGTTGCTACAGCCTTTGAGCAAAGTTCCTTCTTCTTTTCGGCTTCTCGTAAGTGAAAGATCTGAACATATAGTCCTGATGTTCTTTGTTGATGAATGATTTTGTCTAATTTTTGTTTAATGTGCACTCTCTGAATCATTGGTATAAAAGCTATTAATATGTCTTCTAAGATGGGTGGTATTTTCTACTTGCTTTTAGCCTTTATCAAAGTAGACTAACCAAGATCTCAAGAAAGAGAATGTCTTAAGTTATGTGGTACACATACTTGTAAATAATATGGCTCTTGTAAATAATATGGAAACTTACATGGAATCCATAAAAACTTGACAAAGAAAATATGGTGCTTATTGCACTATAAAGCTATAGATATAGACAAACATCACTCACTATATTAGTAATTTAGATTCATAGAGACAATGGAAAAGAAAATTCATTGTCTCAATGTCTCATTTACCATTAATTGTTTAAGAAAAACAATATAGTATTAAATGATGCCAATTGAGAAATTGTCTTCATATAAAATGTACCTGGATATCTTCCCATAAAGTTTGGAACATTACCATTCTTACTTAAGGAATTCAATTAGAAATGCATTGCTTCTAACTAATCATTGGAGAAATACAAAACAAGGAATGATTATAAATTTACAAATTATAGAACATAAAAAATTCAGGTCTGGAATGGAAGTAGATGCTTCATCCCTACAAGATAGTGCTAGAAAACACTATGTAAATTATTAGAGCAGAAAAGTTTTTATCAGTCTTATACAGCTGTGCCCTTGCATGGTATAAAAATGACTGTCCTGGCAAGACTTGCCCTCTTGAGCAAAGGTGCCACAAACATTATAAGAGCAGCCATAAGTTTGTAAATGTGTTAAGGGCTCATCCTACAAGATAGACCTCATTCTTTGAAATGTTAAAATGTGGCTAGACAGTTAATAAGACCTTGGGGAAAAATATATTACTAATAATTTGCCAGAAATGTGAGGCATTAACCAACATGTAATGAATTATTTTCATATACATAAAGTTCCTTTCTAGCCTTTCATTGGAGAAGCTTCTTTTTGCAGAGATGATGATGATTGTGGAAATCTATAACAGGTAAATCCTGTAGAGAATTAGAAACTATTGTGTTATCATTCTTAAGTTGAGTATGTTGGATTTTCTCCTCCCAAAGTTCAGACACTACTGCAATAGAGAATATGAAGTGATGTAAAAAAGCCAGAAGCAGAGAATGACTGTGTAAATAGTATTTTCCTTGTATGATAGGGTTCAAATATGCCACATATATTAGTTGTGATATCATGCTTGAGATCTGTGAAAGGTTAAGCCAGACAAATCACAACATGAGGTAGAACATTAAGACACAATGTTCTGGCAAGAAACAATTGCTGTGGGGCAATGGTCTTGTAATCTGTAAAGATTTGTCACTTATACTGGTTGAATAAAATACTGATTGGCCAATATCCAGGCAGGAAGTATAGGTGGGGCAATCAGAACAGGAGAATTCTGGGAAGAGAAAAATTTCAGTTTGCATTCATCACCCAGATACAGAGGAAGCAAGATGAGAATGCCTCATTAATAAAAAGGTATCAAGCCATGTGGCTAACACAGACAAGAATTATGGGTTAATGTAAGTTACAAGAGTTAATAAGAAGCCTGAGCTAATAGGCCAACCAGTTTATAATTAATGTAGGCCTCTCTGCATATTTCTTTGGGACATAACAACTGAGGGACCAGGTGGGAAAAGATCTATCAAAAAAAATGATGATTGATGAGTGATAGGAGAGAAAGAATTAGTTTACTTCAATAACACAACACCCGGATGATCCAGGAGATTTCCTTATACCCATGTACATATTTATAGCTACAAGTGGGCATAATGCATTTAAAAGGATATAAAACTAGGAAAAATAAACAATGGTAGGGAAATTGGGGTGGAATTAAAGAGAAAAGAATGAAAAGTGGACTTCTTCAAGAAGCATTACATACATATATAAATTCCTCAAACAGTAAGCACAACAGAAGAATCAAGATGCAAAATCAATTTTAAAGAGATAAACACAACCAAGAAAAAAATTTCCATCTGACATTACACTACATCTTCATTTTTCTTAGAAAGCTGTCACATGCATCCATCAACATGTCTTCCTAGCAACTCTGTCAATATCTTTACTTCTTATTGATGCAATAGTGAAAGTCGCTTCTGGGAATTATCTAGTAATTTATATAGAAGACAAGGTTGTTCATCTTTATTGATACTGCTTCATAAAATCAGATACAGACTATCTTCAAGTTTAGACTGATTATCAGAAAGTCATGAGGTCAAAATCTACCTCTAAGTAACTTCCTATTCCCTCTCAGGAAAACATTCAGATCCCTTTGAACTCCTCTGCAAGATGGGGTGATTCAGAAAGCTAATAAGTGAAATGCACTTAGCATAGTAGCATAAATTATAGCAACTATTATGTTACCATAATCCCCACTTAATTTGTGGAATGGCTCCAATATAGGAGGCAGGTTATATATTATGTGCCTGCTTTTCTCTGTCAATGACCCATTGGGACTGATATATTTTCATTATTATCTTCTTAGGTCTATTTTGAGTAGGCAAGTTTTCCTAATTACACAATTGAGCTCATGAAAATAGAGAATTACGGTCAAAAAATTGGTCAGAAGATTATCATATAGTCAGATGCTACCAAAACAGTGTGATGAGAAGGTTCCTCTGAGTGATCAAAGTAACCAGAGGTTATACTTTGTCTGGCTTTATCTAAAAACTGCATGTATAGTGTTAGGGTTCAAACTGTACCATGCCAGTGTATTAGCCCACACTTTTAATACACAAAATTTATTTTAATAAACATTCCCTGGCCCATTTTCCTTTTAAGAATAAAAAAATTTAGGGACAATGATGACAAGGACACCATGCATCTAAAAGCTAGGGAAGACAATAATACCCTAAGTCTGTCCTTAATCTAATATTTATCCAACAACACTCATATTGAACAATTTTCATGTTTATGCTTATGTACATAAGAAGATATGACACTCTAACGTTATGTCTATGAACATTCTTTTAGTTCATTTACAGGTTGCCTAGGTTGCCTTGTTTGGCTTTTGATCTCTCTGCTGTTGTCTCAGTGTTTGTCTTGGCAAACAGTGTGTTTCTTGAGAGTTTATAGTGATTAGATACACACAAAACAATATATTCAATATGTCAGTCCATCCCATGTTCTATCTCCTTTGTAAATTTGTCATTATCTTAACTGTTTTAAGGACCTACTTGAAGAAAATACTATTTACTTCATTCTAGTCAATTGTTTTTTTCTCAAATTCTATGCCCCTTAGAGCTAAGAAGAGGGTTGGATTTCTAGTGTAAGACCTTGACCTCCCTGGCAAATACAAAAATCTTCACTTTTTATTGTTGTCCTCATCTTGAAACTGTAAATTATGAGTTCCAACCCAATCCCTTCATTTTGTCTCTTTGTTATTCTGAGTAATTCTGTCACTTTGGTGATTATTGCTTCAAGAATTTGGGGGATGGAGTGAAAGCTTAATAGTTAAGAACAGTTCTGCTTCTTCCAAATGTCCCAGTCTTAATTTCCATACTCATTTGAACATCTTTAATATCAATACCAGAAGATCCTACAGCCTCTCATGGTACCAGACACACTGATGAGTACTGATATATATGCAAGCAAAATGCTCACATGCATAAAATATATCATTATAAAGCAAATAAATTTGGGGCAATATATTTTCATATCAGGTAATAATTGTGAAATTTTGAATTAAGGGAAATGGAACCTGTGTATATAAGAAAACTCATGGTCAGTTTGACTATGCTGGAATTATTTGAGTCTTCATAGGAAGATATCAAAAGTAATTGGTGTTTAAATTTTCATTTCCATTGCACCAGATCTTGAAATGACCAAGATAACAGGAATGCTGCCTATAACATTGCAAATTAGAATTTTTCCCTTACATGTATAATTGTCAATCAAAATACTTTCCTGTGTTAGAGTTCTAATTACTTTGACAATAGTTGCTTTTCTTCCTTGTATTCTAAAGCTCAGAAGATTCACATTTAGACTTCAGAGCATTCTAAATGAATTCAAATAATCTGGTCTTCAGTAATAACACACCAACCCAAGGCAGTAAACATGATTATTGTTGGGGATTGTGGACCCCCAGACACTGAATTTCCTGTGAACCCTGGTCTGCTGGAGTACACAACTTGTTTGCCTATGCTTGCAGATGCTCTGAGCATGAGACCCTCAGGAGTTCCTGATGACAGGGAAGTGGTTTTTGGTGGGCTTGCAGCTAAGAGTAGGGCATGGAAGGAAGCTGCCCAGGAATACAATAAAGGAGCATTCTTTGATCATTCTTCACTCTGTGTGTGTGTGTGTTTCCATCTCCAGCCCCTTGCCCAACTCTCAAACTGTACATAGCACATACAACAGGCCTTGTGCTACAGATTATAACTCATTTTCAGAAAAGTTGACTTTATTTTTGACTTTGAAAACCATCCTCCTTGAAATTTAAAGGTGAGGATTCAGACAAGTACTCTCACTGAGGCAATCTATTACTCATCATGCCATCAGATGAGTAAGTTACTCCACCACATCCACTCCCACTCTTATGTCACCCAAAAGAAGTAAACCCCTCAAAACAAGCTTAACAAAGTGCTGTTGAGATTTAAAGGCCAAATGTGTGTTGAAGAAAAGTGTGTGAAATGGTCGTACAGGAAATAAGGTAGCTTAGACTTTGAAAAAGAGCCAAGCATTTATCAGACATTATCAAGAATCACGGGTGTCTCAAAATTTCCAAAATCTTTCTTACAACAGGTATTGATCTTTAATTTCTGTCTCCTGAGGCTTCCAGAGATACTTATTTTTCATAAAGAAACTTATAAATTGCTACAGGAACATCAAAAGAATATCATTAGAGGTGTTTAAACAATGAAAGCCACTGTTTTAAAAGAAATTCCATCACTTTAGTAGCACTTTGTGAACCTGCAACCATGACTCTCTGAAAAATTTTCATTAATATCTCACTGAGTACTTACAAGTGAAACAATGCAATATGCTTGCTCTGTACCTCAAAGATGGCAATATAACATGTAGAATCATAGCTAAACATAGCAAACTGAAATATTAAAATGTTAGAAAGTGGATAAACTAGAAAATGCATGTTTGTTTTTGCCTGCTTTTTTATTTCTTTTTATCTGACTGTTATGAAGAATTAGATGCAAAAAGGAGCATGAATGGTATAGAAGTAGAAACATGCCCTAAGTGAGAGGTTTCATAGAATAGAAGCTAGAACATATTATATCTATAATAGATAAAGAAATGTAAGCTTTTAATTGTATCTAGCAATACCAACTACTCTAAAAGAAAATTCAGATTTCCAATTTTTATTTGGAAGCCAGATAACTAGTAATGGGCTACTGAGAAATGAAGAAAAATAGAAATGTCATAGCATAATATGATTAAAATGAAAATATTGATAGAGAACGGGGTAGAAAGTTGAAATAGGAGTTAAATAGTGGATAAGGAAACAAGACATATATATTTAATATATATTATACAAGAATAATATATATTTTCCATTAATAAATAGTATAAACATATATTATATGAATATTAAGTGAATATATTTATATATAAATGTTATACATATTTATTATATAAAATGATATATCAATATATACTTTAATATATGTTTCTATATATTAAAAGCTATATAGAAATTGCGATCTTGCAACACATGGATAAAATATAATATAGGGGATAGTAGAACTTATGCTTTATGAAAAACATGGAGAAATACTGGACATTAAAGTTTAGCTGAAGTGGGGAAAGGCACTGAGAGAATGAGTAAATAGGAGGCAGGTTAACCAAAGTTAAGGATATATCAAAAAAATCATATAAACTCACTGATGTGTAAGCTAAAAACATAGAATTTAATAAAAACAAAAATAGGAGAAACTTTGAATGAAGATACTCTGCTCTGGGAATCAATGCTTCTCCCAAAAGACATTGGAAATTAAATGAATATCTTAGTGCCAGATACAGGATCACTCACTTTGAGATACTAGCTAGAAAATCAATGGAAATTGATTAAGGTCTAAGTACATGACATACCTGGCACTAGAGAAATTCCCAGGAAGCCACAAGGATGACCCCAGCTAAGATCCTAAGCAGTAGAAGAGAGGGTGTCGGAACTGAACTTGCCCTATGGTTAGACTGATGAATTTCTTAAATATCACTATAGAACTTTCATCCAGCAACTGATGGAGGCCTAGGCAAAGACCTGCATCACAGCACTGGACAGAGCTTCCAAAGTCCAACTAAAGAGTGGGAGTAGTGAGAATATGAGCAAAAAGGTTAAGATCATGATGGGGCCACCCACCAAAACAGTTTATCTGAGCTAACAAGAGCTCACCAACTCCAGCCAGAAAGGGAAGGAACTATCATAGGCCCAAACTAGACTCTAAATGTGGGTGACAGTTGAATGGCTGGGGCAGACTGAGGGGCCACTGGCAGTGGCACCAGGATTTATCCTTACTGTTTGTGCTGGCTTTTTGGGAACCTATTCTCTTTGCATGGATACCTTGCTCAGCCTAGATATACTGGGACGGCCTTGGAAATTCCCCAAAACCATTGTGCCTTACCCTCTCTGAGGATTGGATGGGCATGGGATGGGGGTAGGTGAAAGGAATGTGGGGAAGGGAGGGAGTGGAAACTGGGATTGGCATGAAAAAGAATACAGTTTGTTTTATTTATTTTAAAAGAAAAGATATTTAAAAATATGCAGATAGTACTTTTAGCACACCTATTCTATTTATTATATTTTTTTCTGTACATGGAAGGAGAGAGACAGTGAGAGAGAGAGAGAAAGGGAAAAGAGAGGATGATCACACAAAAAGTGTAAAATAAATTGTATAGTGCTTTTTAGTTAAAACTGCCCTCTCATTCTATAAATAAGCATATGTCAGATGTGTCAGAAATCCATCAGTCCAATGAGCATTGAAGATATCATGTTTTTCCACTCTTCCTTCCTTCCTCACTCTCATTAGATCCCACTATTTAAATAGTTTTGGCTTGTGCTGCAGTTTTATTACTATTATTAGGAATGTGCAATATTCACAAATTAAAAGCTAAATTTATACTTTTTTCATTATCCCCTACTCTTCCATCTTTATGAAGTTATGCAATGTGTTGTGCCTGTTTTATAATTCCACCAAGGCAAAAGTCCTCCATTCACTTGGTAACTCTTTGGCAACACAGTGGTTTTTATAATGCAGAGCTCCTATGAAATCCAATGTTATATAATTTCATAATAATGGGTTAAATGTGATGTTAAAACATTCTGTGTTTCCTAATATTCAATTGAGTAGTAGGACCTCACATAATAATGCAAAACAGTAGCCTAGAGTTCACTGAAATTGCAAATATATCATAAATATGTCCAAAATAGTCTAAGAGAACATGAGTTGAACCCACTGATAAAAAATAAAAAAATATAATCCTAAAATTATGCACAAGCTGTTGCAATTAAAAACATTTTGAGTAGTTGACTTTTGAAATGCTCGTTAATAACCTATTCATTGAACTTATTAATAATGAAGAATATGAAGTGTTAACATTATGTAAAATTAACAAAGTGTTTCCTTTACAGTACTTGGCATGTGTTAAGCATTAATTACTAACTTCATAATTTAGTCCATATGAAACTGTTTATTGAATTAATTTAACCTTAAAACATATATTCAGCACAGTGAAAATTTGTGGATCCAGATGAAATTTTGTATAAAGGTATTAGACAGACAATTCCTATAAGTTTAGTATATTATTTATGGCTCATTTATACAGGAAGGTAAACCTTTAAGCTTCTACCAGTAGTTCATGGTAAATCTTGCTGCATCAAAACTTTCCAACAATGCTATCTATTTAATTGCTGCCAATTTAGAAAGAAAAAAGGATTACTAAAGAAGTCCATGAGGTGGGTTGGGGAAATACTAGAAAATATGGAGTTGGTAGCACTTATTGTACCATGGATGGTATTCCTGAGAAGAACCTAACAGGAAAAAAAAGGAAGTTGAAAAATAAAGAGCAGAATGTGAAATATGTTCGGAAGCATGGACATGTGCTAACTCACAAAGCCTATGGTGAGAATTTTGCTTTTTACTGGCCAATCCTATGAATGGAATTTTGGGAATGACATTCACTTGGCCATTTTTCTCATTAACTCTCCATTTGAAGTTCCTAGAAATATGGTGAAATATCATTCTGGGGATTATAATACTTTTCTGGCAGAAAGATAACCCCAATCTCATATTATTTTTGATCTTTCTTCTGCTAATGGAGGCAGCAGAAATGAAATAGATTTAAAGTATGAGACATGTTCTATGCATCAACTCTCTTTCTGAGAGAAGATGCCTCATCATAGAGAAAGTAGGTAGCTTTTAAATGTCAGGAGCTGATCTCTGGGTGATAACACATAAAGGAAGTTCAGATGTGGAATTCCTCTCTGTATGCTATGAATATGTTTTATTTATATTGGTTAATAAAGAATGTGCTTTGGGCCTATGGCACTGCAGACTAGAGCAAGGTGGGAATTCCAAGCAGACAGAGGAGAAAAAAAGATGAAGTCAGAGAGACACCAAATAGCTGCCAAAGGAGACAGATGCCAGAACCTTACTGTTAAACCACAAGCTTTGTGGTGATATATAGAATGATAGAAATGGGTTAATTTAAGATGTAAGAGTTAGTTCATAAGAAGCCTCAGCTATTGGCCAAACAGTGCTGTAATTAATACAGTTTCTGTGTATATTATTTCTGGTCAGTACAACTGGGAAAAGAACAAGCAGTCTCCATCTACACTTCAGTCTCATGCTTTTTTAAGATATGCAATTCTACCAACCACTGTAGGCAGAGGTTCCTTGTTCATTCCAGGCCACACAGACCCAAAATAATTACACAGAAACAATTAATTAAAATCACTGTTTGTCCTATTGCCAGTTGTTTCTTATTGGCCTTCTCTTATATCTTAAATTGACCCATTTTTATTGATCTGTGAATCACTACAAGGCTGTGGTTACTGGAAATGTTCTGGCTGAAGACTTGCATCTTTTTCGTTTGGCAGCTATGTGATATCTCCATGAATCTGTCTACTTTCTTTTCTTTCTCTGCTTAGAAACTTTTCCTTCCCTAAATGTGTTTTATCTCATAAAATTAACTAATACATAGCCATGAGAGATTAAGATTGGGAAATAGTTATAAACAACTTGAACCTTGACTACCTATAACAAAACTGTTTGAGTTATTTCTGTCTGATTCATAAGTAAGGAGTGTTGAAACTCCTGGTCATTCATTCCTCAATCCAGCAACATTTACTTTTTCTTCTCTGGAAGCACAAGTGGCACATTAGTTTCAGAAAAACACATTAGTGTTTACTTATAGCTTAATTTAAAACTTTTCCCATCACCCCTAACAGAAACCAAAATGATTAAATAGTGAGGCCTTTATTACCTTCAATCTACTCCATCTCATGGGTAGATAACTGTGATACAGGGAGACAGAAATCAGAACAACAACAAAAAAAAAGAATATTAGTGTATGATATATATATATACTGAGTTAGGGTCTGTGATGGTAAATCATACATGTAAGTTCATTGGACCTAAGATCAATAAAGTATAATACTCCTTTATTTAAGTCTATGGCTGTACTTCCATTAAAAATTAAGCAAGCAAGGAAAACTCTACCCATAGTGGGCAGCACAGTCCAGAGCAACACAGAAATATTGAAGTTCAAAAGAAAAGTTTTGCTTTTGCCTGTCCATTTTTGTTCTTGGATGAGAAGTGCTTCTACTCTGTTGCTGCAGCTATAGCAATCACTCTTGGTAGGCATTGGAACCCAGCTACTTTGTTCTCCATCATGGACTGAAGAACAGAGGCTCTCTTAGAATCCTCCACTCCTTAAGTACCAGGTTGTGGTTGTGAAGACATTTTCCTCATAAACTAACTAGTTTCAGGGGTAAACCTCTCCAGTACATTGACATTCATTGTTGGACTATCCAGCCCATATTGTGAAAGATAATCAAAAGCTACCTTTTAATTAATAACATATTAATATATTTGTGCTATTGGTTATATTTCTTTAGAGTTTCTTAACATTCCTAATTCTGTGATCCTTCAATGCAGTTCTACATCTTGTAGTGACTCACCAGCCATGAAGTTATTTCATTTCTACTTAATAATTCCAGTTTTGCTACTGTTATAAATCTTAATATAAATATCTGTTATTCAAAATATCTGATATGTGACCCCTACCAAGAGGTCATGACCCACATGTTGAGAATCACTGTTCTAAAGCCTTACAAATATAAGATCTTTATCTGTAATACTTGTGAAAAAGACTGAGATAAATCAGTGAATAGAAATAGACTAATCATACTGAGCTCAGGCTGTCAAAAGGATAAAAAAGGATAATCTATAAATTGATACAAGTTAATATTCAAAAAAGTAACTATAAAATACAGCAAGATTTACTTAGTAGGAAAGTATATATTGTTAATACATTTCTAGCTGCATTCCTTAGAATCACAATTTCACAGTATTGACAGTCCATTGATTAAAAAATATAAGCCTTCATTGAAGAAATAACATATGCAAAATGTGGATAAATTGAAGTTTAAATTAGTCTTTCATTCCAAGGCATCACTAATTAGAGCTAAATATATGCTGTCTTTGTTACTGACCCAGAAGCCAGTGAGGTATTTGCATCAACATTTGATTGTGCATGTTCAGGTGGTGAGAGATATTAAAGAACACTAGAATCATCTAATATCAACTTATCCAACAGATGAAGAAAATGCTGTTTACATGTTTATCTTCATTTTAGTAGGTCAGAACTTGAACTAAGCTCAGTATACTCAGACATTTGTAATGAGAATTATGGTCTTTGGTATGGTGTATATAACATTGAAGATAGATTAAAAATCCAGTTTGGAAATGCTAATCTCAAATCTTTAAATTAAAAATGTAATGCTATGGTGAAGTACATAACCAGAATTATAGTAACTACCAATTAATCTATCAGCAAATTTCCTTACTGAACAGATTTTTTTTCACTGAGAAGTAAAACTGTTTAAACCTAAGAAATTTGGTGTATGCCAGTTCATAATATCAAGGGCTTACTCTGTTTGCATACAATTAGACTCAGAGATACATTGGGATCCTCATCATTCCATCACATTTCTGGGCAATATCCTCTAAATATCGGTTCCTGGATTATCTGGGCTGTACCAGATACCAAACAACCCCCTCATGATAACCTAACAAAAATGGAAAGAAAGAAACTCAAAGTCAAATCTCTAAATATTGTCATTATGAGAGACTCAGAGTCCAGCATAGAGAGCAAGAACTTCTACTGAAATTAGTTCCTCTTTTCATCTTTTTCTCTTCTACTTTCTTCTTCCCTCCTTTTTTCATCCTTGCTACATTCCTTTCTTCCACATGCCGTTCCTTCTTTCACTTCTTCCCTTCTCTTCTCCCACCTGTCTCCTTTCTTTCTTTTCTTTTTCACACTACAGTTTGAAGTGCAAGCTAGCCAGATATGCAGTCATTGACTTATATGATGGAGAAGGCTGTTTGTTGGTTCCCAGCCACCCAGCAAGCTTAGATCCAAAGTAATCACACAGAAACTGTATTAATTAAATCACTGCTTGGCCTATTAGCTCTTGCTTCTTATTGGCTAACTCTTATATTAATTTAACCCATTTCTATGAATCTGTATATCGCCATGTAGCTGTGGCTTACCAGGTAAAGTTCCCAGTGGCTCCATGGCTTCTCTCCAACTCCAACTTCTTTCTCCCATGCTATAAGCCAAGCCAGTTTCTTTATTTATTAACCAATCAAAGCAACACATAGAGAGAAAGAACTCCCACACCATTTCCC
>LOJH01047838.1:0-13300 GCA_001685095.1 Ellobius talpinus
GACAACCTATGGTCCACCCAAGCTATCCCAATGTGTGACGGAACATTCGATCACGAGTTCTCCACAAGATACGGGCGCTCTGAAAAGCCGCTTGGTTATCTGATGCTCCCCTTCAAATGAGACGCAGCTCTGAGAGCAAATGCCAGCGAACTCTTCCTTTCAGACAGCTCTTCTCTGCTGAATCAACGTCCAAAGACAGAAAAACATCTTTGGTTTAGCACCGAATCACAGGTGATCTTTGCCAATAACATCACTTTAAGAGAGACCTTCTGTGTGGCCCATACTGGGACAGGCACTTCTATCTCACCTGAGTAGATCCCCGTGTTTCTCTGACTACAATAGAACTCTTAACACAAACTCCTCAGTGTTTAGGGCAGTCGGTTCAGTGAAAGAGCTGACGAGAAAACTGAACCTGCATAAAATCACTGCCAAGAAAGGAAAACAACAGCCTCCGTTAGTTAATGAGCCGGTCTTCAAGTAGTCCACACTTTTTGTTTCATTTGCTTCTAAACCTTCAACTACCTAATGAATGCTGCTCTTACGCAATGAACTAAGTATTATCTATGAAAAATGAGTATCTTCTAATTCATAACTTAAAGTCCCTGACACACACACACCAGAAAACTGCGGCTATCATAGGGTGAGGGGTCTCTGACGCCTATATCCAAAAAGGGTAGACAAGGAGAACTATGGGAATCAGTGGAGCAAAACTTCAAAGTATACTGATTATATTATTACTATTTATTGTTTTATCTACCACACCCAGTTTTTACTTTTTTAAAGAGTATTTTTGTCCATGTTTCCACTAAAGACATATCTACTTTTTTTTGAGAAAAAGGCAGTAAAAGACACTAAACATGGCAAAATTTAAATTTTGTAAACTTTTGCAGGGAACAGTCTCATACTATGTTTTCCCTTAATAACAAAACCTACAACCAGCATAGTAATTAATCCACACTGTGTGATTACTCCTGGCCCACCCATTGGCTGGTGGACACTGCAACTGCTCTCTGTGTGATTACCCCTGTGAGGGTCGGTTTGGACTGTTAAGCTGACTCAATGCAGAGTCACCTGGAAAAGGAGGGGTCTCTGGTCTAGGCTGGCCTGTGGGCATATCTGTGAGAGGTTTTATTAATTGTGTTAACTGAGGCAGGGAGTCCCATCCTGAATGTGGAAGGCACCATTCCCCAGGAAGGTGGTTCTGAACTGTGTAAGCATGGAGAACTGTGCACTAGCATGCAGGCATGCGACCACTCTGCATTATTATACATTAGCATGCAGGCATGTGACCATTCTGCACTACTACATACAAGCGTGCAGGCATGAGGTCATTCTGCACTACGACATTCTAGCGTGCAGGCATGCGATCCTTCTGCACTATTACGCACTACCATGCAGGCATGTGGTCATTCTGCATTATGACGCTCTAGCATGCAGGCATGCGGTCATTCTGCACTACATCTTGGGGATAAATGCAATGGGGTCAGCTGTCTGAAGCCCTGCGGTGTCTTTCGTGCACTGACAGAGCCTAACTCGAAACTGTGGGCCAGGCTACACCTTGTCTCTCGAGCTGATTCTCAGGGCATTTCATCACAGCAACAAAACTGTGACACTGTCTTCAGCAGACAACACGCTGGGCAACCTGCAGATGTGAAAGAGATAACTCTGATGCCAAGTGTGATGATGGAGGCCTGGCATCCCGGCATGTGGGATGCTGAAGCAGTAGAATCACTTCAGGTTCAGCAGCCTGGGACTCAGAGTAAAGATCAAACACAGAAACTAAGATTAGCATGTTCAGTGTGATGAGAACATATTGGTCAGCGTTTTTATACAGGTCATGTGATGGCAGGACTAGCCTGGAAACTCGCGTTTCTTCTTACTATCAAGGCAAACTTACTAGGCATGGCCTTGTGATCTCTTATTAGAGTCTTCAAAGATTTACTGGATTGGTTCATTAATTAAATGCAGAATGCAAGACAGTCCACGGCTTTATCAAATTTAGCAGTTTCAATAGTTACTGGAAAACAAAATAAAGGTTCAAATGGCATCACAAACATCGGCCATGGACCCCTTTTTTGGGCTTCTGATGCAAAGGCAGAACACTGGCACAGAAAATCTAGGTCTGAGTCTTAATTTTCAGGTGAATTATTACTAAAAAGTCTTTGCTAATCCTGGAGAAACAAGTCCAGGGCCTTTACTTCCTCCTCTAGTTCTACCTAGGATGCTGCATGAAATACAACCCAAATACAATCCTTATGTAAGAACAGACTGAAGAAAACAATTACCCTTCATACAGTTTTCTGAGATCGAAATGAGATGATAACGTATGTAATGGACTTTAAATGCACAACTAGCATATTACACGCAGGTGATAATTATTACTATTTTTATAAGATGGAGCCTACCTTTTTTTCCCCTTTTTCTTTCTGAGATGGGGTCTCACTATGTAGACAAAGCTGGCCTAAAATCCACAATCCTCCTGCTTCAGTCTTCCGGGTGCTGGGAATACAGGCATGCTCCTCTGTACCCACAGGAATGCACCCTTCAACACACAGTTTTAAGTCTCCATGTTTACAATACAGGGTACATGCAGCATTAATTCAGCCCTTGAGTCTCTTGGAAGGAGAAGAAAACACCTCAGACTATTTGCATGTCATCAAAAGACAACTAACGGGTTTAATATACTACACACGAAACAAACCTACAATAACTACAATAACAAACCTACAATAACTTAAGATGTCAAAGAAATGCAAACATGAGAAAAATGTTTGCACAACAGGACTTTGTCGCCATGAAGAAAAATGAAATTCTTACAGGAAAATGGATGCAACTGTAGGTATCTTTGTTAACTGAGCTAAGTCAGTTTCAGAAAAAGATGTTTTCCTTTGTGTAGTTTCTAGACATTGTATATATGTGTACACACACACCCTTTGTGTAGTTTCTAGACACTGTATATATGTACACACACACAATCATTATGTATGACAGGAGTAGAGTCAAACCGTGTAGGAAAACAAAGCACATTAACGGTGGGGGGGACAAGGGGAAGTGGGCAGGTACAGGGAAGGGAGCACGACACACACCATATCCTTATATGAAAACTTTATTAGAGAAAGTTTTTTATATGTTCAGGATAAGGAAAAGCAAGGTTATAATAGGTTCAGAGCCATGAAGCTCTCCCTCAGGGATCAGATAACCAGGCCCTCTGTTACACACCTCACTGGGTTCTGTGTTTCCAAGATGAAGCTCATCATATTTTGAAATAATATATTCACGAGTATTTCTTTCATTAGGTGGGAAGTTTCATGAGAACAGAAATACAGTATGTTTATGTAAATATACAAATACACCTACATATGGGGATGTGCTTACTTTTTTGTTTTGTTTTGTTTTTTGGAGAAAAGGTTTTTCTGTGTAGCCCTGGCTGTCCTGGAATTTGCTCTGTAAATCAGGCTGGCCCCGAACTCAAGAGAATAGCCCCTCTCTGTCTTCCAAGTGCTGGGATTAAAGGCATATGCCACCACTGTTTGGCACTGTGCCAACATTTTTAATTGTAGCTGTGCTGGCTAATATGTCCGCCCCCAACTTGACACACTGGGGTCGTCTGGGAAGAGGAAACCTCCACTGAGATCATGGCTCCATCAGACTGGCCTGTAGGCAGGTCAACAGGGAACTTTCTCAATCCATGATTGATGTGGGAAGGCCCAGGCCACTGTAAGTAGTGCCAGTCCTGGGCAGGCCATCCAGGGTTGTCTAGAAAAGGGAGCTGAGCAAACCAGTAAGCAGCACGCCTCCACGGTCTCTGCTTCAGCTCCTGCCTCCAGGCTCCTGCCCTGACACCCCTGATCATGGACTATAACTTGTAAGTCAAATAAACCCTTTCCTTTCCATGTTGCTTTTGGCCATGATATTTATCACAGCAACAGAAAGCAGACTAGGACAACAGAAAGTCAAAATAAAAAATATACATAACCAAGAAATGGGGGGAGACCTATAACGCATGCTTAAATTACATTAGCTCTACAACAAACTAAAGATAGCATCTGGAAATACAGGTTTTCAGTCATACTATCAAATCTTTTTGGTTGGATTAATATTTGGAAAATTATCCTCACTAGAAAAAAATGATAAGTGTATCAAAAATGAAGATAATGTTGTCTCATTTCTAAGAAGAAATCAAGGTGAGAAAGCTTTCCTTCAGATCACAGTCCACGTTACCAGGCTGCAACTATGAACACGTCTTCAAACTCAGCTTGATATTAAAAAAGTTTTAATATTCATATATGCATACAGTATGTTCTGATCAAATCCATCTCCATCACCTCCCTCCAATTTCACTACTATCCCCTAACAACTCTGTGTGCTTTTATTGTTTAAATTTTATGTTCACTAAATTCATTTATTGCCACATGTATGTGCACAGGTATCTACTGGTGTGTCGGTGTGTCAGTAGCCCCTCAGAGCCAGAATCCCTGAAGACAACTGACATTCTCCCACAGCAGGGATCAACTGTCAGTACCTCCTCAGAGAGGGGTAGGACTTCCTGATCCCCCCTTCATCCTCGCTGGGATTTTGGCAGGCTTGATCCTGTGAAGGTCTTCTGTATGCAGTCCCAGCCGGTGAGAGTTCACATGCTATTTTCCTGCAGGTATCTACTAGCTCTGCCGCTTAAAATCTTTATTCCCACCCCTTCTGTGATGGTTCCCGAGCCTCGCGAGGAAGCGATGTGGCACAGACATTTAGAGCTGAGTGCTCCGCCTCCTTATTCTCCGGGTACCAGCCAGTGCGGGTCTCTGTACTAACCACCATCTACTATAAAACGAAGCGTCTTCGATGAGGGTTGAAAGATGAATGAATTAATCTTACGGGCTGGTTTAATATGATGTACACTTAGCAGAATAGTAGTCCTAGGTTCTCTCCTCGGGTCTGTGACCTACCCAGCCACATATGACAGTACCAGGCATACGCTCCATTTTGTGGAGTGGGCTTTCATCTCCAGGCAAAAAAAAGTGATTGGTTACTTCCGTTAACATCTGTGCCTCCACTATACGGGGTGGGCATCTTGTATTAGGCCGGCATTATTGCAGCTCACAAGATTCACAGCTGGGTGAGACTGCAAGTAACCTTTCTCCCCTGGTAGCTAGCATTTGTTGAACCTTGTAGCTCCATGAAAGCTAACCAGTTGAGAAGCTTTTAGGTCCATACCTGCTTGATCTCTTCACGTCCTATGTCTCAAGTTTGTGATGTCTTCAGCTGTAAGTTCGAACCATCAAGTTCTGAAGAGTAACCAAGAGCAATGGCAAGAGCTTGTAATGCTGGGGACCTATGGACCTCATTGACCAACAACTCAAAGAGTTACCTAAACCCGGCACTGGGCTTTACCTGTTATTGTAATGTCTGGGGCAGGCACTGTCCCCATTATTAACGTTAATCACTATCTGTGCCATAGCTAATCACTTACAGCATCTTGTGGCCACATGTATTTACAGGAGAGAACTGTAACAGATAAAACCAAGAATTACCTTAAGACGTAAGGAGTTCCACGTCATGTGTCTACTGACATACAAGAAATCCTTCAAGTCTTCAAAACCTAAGAGCAAGCCTGGGCTTCAATGAAGCCCCGAATGTAAATCTGAGTTCGTTTAGTGTGAGACACATAATTCTTGAGAATTCTTCCTTTAACTCAGTTTTGGTGGAAGACAGCACCACGAAACATCTTTCAAAGGACCTGTTTGTTACTCACCATGCAGGAAGTACTAAAGAATGCTGTCAACATCATGAAGAATTTAACTGCTAATAGTCTGCAATTTTGCTCTAAAGCTTTACGAGTTTTCTACAGCACTAGGACCCAGAAACCGTTTTTAATATGAAAAATATAAAAACTGGAAAAAGAATTTCATAAAAATGAGTCTCCACGCAATTCTCCAAACATCAGAAACATTCTTAAAGATAAAACACTCAAGTCACTACCACTGAGAAAAATCCTCTGTAACTATCCTTTAAAAATAAGTGCTGGTTCGCAGGGTGGATCAAAACAGTTTAATTCCAGTTCCAAGGGATCCAACATCCTCATCTGGCTTCCATGACACTGCACACATGTGATTCAGAGATATACATGGAGGCAAAACACCCACATTTTAAAAAACACACATTAAAGAATCGTTTTTTAAAAAAAAGTGCCAGGCCTAATCCCACACACCTTTAATCCCAGCACTGAGGTAGAGGCAGGTGGATCTCTGTGACTTGGAGGCCAGCCTGGTCTACAGAGTTTCAGGTTAGCTAGGGCTACTTAATGAGACCCCCATCTCCAAAAAAAACAAAAGCAAACAGAAAAAAATCATCCTCTTACTTTCCCATCAAAATTTACAAACTCTTGAAGATATCAGAAGGGAGATAAAGGTGAAAACAGAAAATACAATCATTCCTTCTAAATTAAGACGAACGAACAAAGAATGTCTTTGTGTTTAAAAGAATGTTAAACCAAACTCTACAAGCACAAGAAAACCTGATTGGTTTTGTAAAATCTTCCTTTATCTTAGCAGGGGCAGCTGGAATACTACTGGTGCTTCCGCACTCTTGAATATCCATGTGGTAATAAAGAGATCACACACCAACTCAAAGTTCAAGCCTGAACTGGCTGATGACTTCTTCACAGCTCACCCTAAGACACTGACAAGGCAAGGACCACGTATGTGTCACAGGTTCACACATGCGTTGCTGCCAACATTGACAGTTCTTCTGATGGCATTTTCATGACATGGGATGACAGCAAGTGCTCTTTAAAATGAAATGTAACACACTTTGTAGTCTACAGTAACACACTTGTTTTAGAAGAATGATACACTTGTGTCAATTTTGTGAAGACTTTCAATCCTCACCTACTACACGCTGTTTACCTTTCTAAATGTATTATCCTTAACATTTCTGACAACATGACTGTACAAGAATTTGCCGAGCAGGAGTTGCACTCTTTTAGATTGTTTTTCCTTCCAGTCTAATATGGTACCTGGTACAAGAAACACTCCATTTCCTTATAAGCTGTCCCCCTGGAGTGTGACAATCTTCCATACTTTGAGTAACACCTACTACGTGTTGCCAGGTAGTAGAGATAAATGTTACAACAAAAGCCAGGCAAATAGTGCACACCTATAATCTCAGAAGCACGTGGGAAGTAAGACATCTTGCCTTCCATGAGACCCTAGTTCACAAAGAAGGAAAAAGAAAACGGCAGAAGACACTCAGACCTTGTCCTTACAGAATGTTTTAGCCCAGCAAATGGGCCACAAATATTAGAAACAATTAGATGATGGTGTTTCTGCAAGTCCAATGGGTGTCATAAAAGAAAAGCAGGGGTGGCATGGAATATATAAAGATCTGATCTACTGCCAAGCATGCTGGCCCACGCCTGTAATCTCAGCACTCGGGAGACGGAGGTGGGGGACTCAAGAGTTCAAAGACAGCCTGGGCCTCAAAGCAAGCTTGATGCCGCCTTACACAACATGAAACCCTGTCGCAAAGAGACCTGATCTACTACAGCAGATTAAGAATGGCTTCCCGGAGGAAGTTATGACTACACTGAAGATAATTTGGCAAGGAGGGAAGAAAAATGATTGCTGACAGGGAATAGAACATACACACGACCTTGGAGTAGAAGGAAACACAGTATATTAAAGGCACTGAAAGAAAGCCAGCCAATGTAATTCATGAGAATGATAGTTCCAAGTGCACCAGACCAGGGAGGAGGTTACCACTTGTTGGCTGAGACTAAAGAGTTCTCGTGATATTTTGTTTGTACTCTAACATATAAAGCCTGCCTGAAGATCAGAGGGCAGAGTTAACCACTAGTTAACCATAGAGTTCTGGAGGTCTGTACAGACAGACAGGAAGTGATATGGCTGGGCAGAGAAAGGAATATAAGGCAGGAGGAGACAGGAGCTTGGCCCTTTTTTCAGCTGAGGAGTTAGCAGGGTAAAAGTTGGCAGTGGCTTGCTCCTTTGTCTCTCTGATCTTTCAGCATTTACCCCGATATCTAGCTCCGGGTTTTTTTTTATTATTAAGACCAATTAGAACTTGTGCAACAAGTTCTAGTAAAGTCAAGAGAAAAGACAATGTATTTAAGAAATACTTAAGAATAATCAGTATGACACCTAAGCCATGGCTCATTTAGCAGAGCTTTAAAAATGACAAATCTTGAGATTTTTCTCAGTTGTAAGACCCGAACAGCCATGCTGAGATTCTGAGCTTTGTTGCTCCCACGTAGACATCGATTGCAACAAGTTTCTCTAACAGCAGATAAGTAACATCTTAGTAAGTTCAATTTTAGGGCATGTGCCAAAAAGGTATGACCAAGATTACAGTAAAATCAAGCATGTATTTAAAAAAATAATTGTATATTATAGGTCCTACCTCCCAACTGCCAAATAAAACTACTGGCATTTGCAAGGTATATATTTATAATATCACATTTTATCATTCATTTTCTTTCCTTTGTACTTCTGGAAAAATATGATTTCAAGACTTATGGGGAAGGGGAAGAGAAAATTTATGTTATGAGTCAAATAACTCTAAACATAAATTTACAGAGTAACATTTTCTATCAGGGATATCACAGTATACCTGAGAACAGTAGGGGGAAAGGCAGTCACTGTATCTCTAAGATGCTACAATATCAGAAAACAATACTGCTTCATGACAGAATGGTAACACTGGTAACATAAGATATCAGTCTTGGGCTGGGGGTACAGCTAGGTGGCAGGGTACTTAGCTAGCAGGCGCAAGCGGAGAGTTCATTCCCCAGGGCCAAACACGATAAAAAAAGGAAAGGTTATCAATGTTTAAGCTACAAAGAGGAACAACTTCTACGCACATGACTGAACAGGAAATAGTGTCATATACACACTGGTCTCTCACTTGAGGGGATAAACAGAAATTTCAATATATCATCTTTGTTTTATAGAACCAGTATAAATAAAGAACTATTCATGCTCATGGTAAGCCTGAAGATGACAGGAAGCTTACAGTGACCCTCATAAACAGACCAAGTCCAAAATACCTGGTATTAGAAATTTATATTTAGCTCCCCTATTTCCATAGACCAGAAAATTTATACAAATGACTAATAAATAATTCCTAGCGTTTTGCTTTAATACACTAGTTCTCCATCACAGATCTTCACCTAACATACACAGGCCTGGACCTACCTTAAGATAATATATTATAATATCAATTTTTAAATCCTGTCTTGAAAAATACAAAACAAAAAAACAATTTCTTTTTCTTGTTTGCTTGTTATTTATGTTCCCATGAAAAATTATATTTCTCACAGGGCAGTGGTGGCACACACCTTTAATGCCAGCACTCGGGAGACAAAAGCAAGCAGATCTCTCTGAGTTTGAGGCCAGCCTGGTCTACAAAATGAGTTCCAGGGCAGCCAGGGCTACACAGAGAAACCCTGTATTGAAAAACCAAAATACAAAACACATACACACAATAAAACAAAACAAACAAACAAAAAACCTTGGTTTTAAGTGGTCCAGGGTAAACATTTCCTTGAACATTACCAGAACCCTAAAATGCCTATAGTTTTACAATGTGTCTGACATGTTATACTAAGACACAATAATTAACACTGTGGCTTCACATATAAGAATCCTGACAGGTGGTGGTGGTGCACACCTTTAATCCCAGCACTCAGGAGGCAGAGACAGGCAGGTCTCTGGGAATTTGAGGCCAGCCTGGTCTACAGAGTGAATTCCAGGACAGACTCCAAAGCTAGAGAGAAACCTTGACTCGAAAAACCAAAAAAAAAAAGAAAGAAAGAAAAAATCCTAGTAACAGGAACGTGAATGAAAATCTTAATCAAACCCAAGGTTAACCCAGTGTTAAGTGTAAAAAATAAAATAAGGGACCAGAACCTTCAAGTTAAAGAACTGCAGTTAGTAAGATCTGGAACTGCATGTCTTATGAATGTTTCTGCTGCCCATGAACTGTTAGTGAAAAAACGCCACATGTATAATGATGAGGTGATACATGTAATTACCTACAGTAACCAGGTTCTGAAACTGTCAATCAAAACTGAGGGGGGAAGAACCTGGTGAGTATCTAATACACCTTATTTTACAGATGAAAACAGTAAGGGCTGGAAGAGACGTGCAATGAAGTCAAAGATCTGACTTCTAGAAGACAGGATCCAAACACTTATAACAAGACAGGACCCAGGCCCAGTTTCCTAAATGGCACTTTCCATAAATGTCAAAAAAAAATCCTCTTACTTTTCCTTTAAAACTTGTGGTGGTCTGAATGAGAATGGCCCCCAAAGGCACAAATACTCAAATGCTTGGTCCCAGTTGATGCAACTGTTTGGGAAGGGGTAAGAGATGTGGCTTTAGCGGAGGAGGTGTGTCACTGGGGGCAGGCTCTCAAAAGCCCCTACCATCCTAGTCAGGCATCCTGTCTAAATGCCTGTCTGTCTCTCTCTTTCTCTCTCTGCCTTGATGCAAGCTCTCAGCTACTGCTCCAGTGCTACGCTTGCCTGCCTGCTACCACGCTCCCCACCACGATGGTCACAGATTCACCCTCTGAAACAGTAAGAGAGCACCCAATAAACTCTTCTGTAAGTTGCCTTGGTTGTGGTGTTTGTCACAGGAATAGAAAAGTAACTACAACAAATCTACACATGGATTAAAAGATAAATTCCTGAATACATCTCAATTCCTAACAGTGTAACCAAAAAATTACAATCAAATACGTGTTCTAAGCATTTATCATTACATATTTACCACACATACACGCACATATCATGCACATATCATACCACAAGAGATCATCTAGACTCATAAATAAATATAGCATATTAGAAATAAGGCTATTTTTTATAGTTAAGAAAATTAATTTTAAAAATATCAGTCTTGAGAGAACATGCAGCTCTAAAAGTGCGACTAGAGGGAGGAAAATAAATTCAGTTTTGTCTCAAGGATGTCAAAATGCAGCGCAGAAAGATTCAACCTCAGGACCTGCAACTGTTATCTACAGAAACCTAGGGTTTTCTGCCTTTTAGCTTCTTTTAGCTTCGATGTTACTGTGTCACCTCCTCAACCCAAACCACCTGGCTGGAGCTCCCCACAGCCTGCAGGAACCTATAGGGACCCAATCCCAGCCAAATGCATCATTCTTTTTATTCTCCAGACAATGTTTACAGGACGAGAAAGGTTTCATTTAACTTCCCTCTTATCAATGGAAAAATACCCTTCTCTTAAGAAAGGTTTCTTAAAAACTGCATATCAACACAAATCCTTGGGATTTACTGGCTCTCTGGAACCAAAATTCTGAAGAGTCAGCCAGACGCTAACCAAAAGGGGAAGTCACTTATGTCTCAGCTCCTGCAGACAAGCATGATCTGGAAAAAAAAAATTCATCCTAGGACAGGAATCTTGGTTATCTTTGCTTTAAAACCACCTTACCAACCAGTTTCCATGAAATAAGACTCAAATGTTGCACTGGATGGTTCTTCCCCCACCCCTTATCTAAAGGACAAGGCCCATTAACATATCTAAATATTTTTATTTCTCTAACAAAGCCTTGACTCTCTTTTCTATCTAGCCAGGGCTATTTCTGATTTTTAAGAATTCTTCTTGGGCTATCATAAACTTCGAAAGAAAAACGAAAACTGATCCAACAACACTCTTAGCACGTGGCTACAGGTGTGGGCACAGCCTACAGGTTTCAATTCACTGTCCTCAAGGCTGAAGATGGGGAAACTGTAACCATACCAGCAAGAACATTTTAATTGCCTTTTTAAGGTTCTCCTGCCTTTTTTCCATACAAAGCCAGGGTATGGTTTCTGCATTTCATTTTTATAGAGAAATCCCCATGGGGGGGTGCTCTGGAGTTGGTATCAGAGGGAAAGCGGTCAACAGTGCTCATCCTGGAGTGTGGCTCCTTCACTCTCGTTCCCTAGCCTCCCCAAACCGCTACCTGTTGGCAGTGCTGGTAGTGCTGCTCCCATTGCTGTGTTTCTGTGCCCGGCTCAACCTCCGTGGGGGCTTTGAATGCTGTAGCCGGGGGCTCGGCATGGAGGGGAATGATGAGGCGTAGCCATGTTCACACTCTAAAAACAGCAAGGAAAGAAAGGTATAATAAGAATACAGACAGCCAAATCCATGGATCTACAAATTCAAGGTCCTGTAACAACACTTGTTTTTTTGAAAGTAGAAAAAGTAAAATGTTTCTACTCTTTCTGATTAGAAGATAAAATCCCAGTGTTTAGCCAATGTCTGTACATCCCTTTAATCCCAGGAGGTCCAGACAAGAAGATCCTGAGTCCCAAGGCCAGCCTGAATTACGATAAGACCCTACCCTAAGGAACAAATTCATTGTCTGGACATCAATCTGGAAGCATATGCAGACCAATCCGCTTCCAAGAGATACTGATACAGCTTCTAAAGCAAACTCCCCCCTCCTCTCTAAAACCTTTTCATCCAAGAATTCTTTTAAAAAGGAGAGATATAATTTTTTATGTGTGTATAAGTGTGCAGGAGTCTATTTATGTGTACCATATGTATGCATGTTCTCTGGAAGCCCGCAGAAACGGTGGATCTCCTGGAACTGAAGCCACAGGCCACTGAGGGCGACCCTACCTGAGTGCTGGGAACTGAACCTGAGTCCCCATTACAGCAACAAGGACTCCTAGCGGCTGAGTCATCTCTCCAGCACCAAGGATTCTTTTTAAAAGTCCTAGTTTCTAACACCAGTTACCCATGCAACCCCAAAAGATTTCAACTTGCCTTGTAACAAACAAAAAATTCCTTCGCTTGACTCTCATCTCTTCACTTCCTCTGTAGGCTCCGCATTTTTGTGTGCCTCAATTCTTTCGATCACCAAGACTTACGAAGGACCCCCCTCTCTCCTGACGACAGCATTGCTGCTCTTCACGCCCCAATACCCCAGTCTCTCCATTTCGCCGCTGGTCTCCACCTCACTGCACGTCCGTCCCTCCCGCAGCCCAGCCGCTCTTCTAGAGACTTTTTCCGCCCCGGGCTCGCTCAGGCCCCGCCTCCCGCACCTCCTGCATCCACACCTCCCCAGCTCCCACCCACTTGTCTTCCAAGTTGCGAGAGCTCTGGTCCAGCGCCCTCCGCCCTCTCCCCGGGTCCTCCCCCGAAGCTCCCCTCCCTCGCCCAAGCTCCCGCTCACACCGCAGGCACGCACGCGCACCTGACAGCCCTCGCTCGCTCGCGTCTCCCACGCCTCCACTCGGGAACTCACTTGCACTCCTGAGCAAACCTCCTTCCCGGCGCGC
>LOJH01047839.1:386-13134 GCA_001685095.1 Ellobius talpinus
CAAGGTATTCCTCCAAAGAGAATGGGCTCCAAAAATCCAGTTCAAGCACTAGGGATAAATCTTGGCCCTACTGTCAGTGGCCCCACAGACTGTCCTAGGCACAACCTGCCAGCCACATTCAGAGGGACTAGTTTGGACCTATGCAGGTTACACCTGTATCAGTCTAGAGTCAATGAGCTCCCATTAGCTCAGGTTAGCTGTTTGTGTGGGTATCCCCATCATGGTCTTGACCCCTTTGCTCATATTATTGCTCCTCCTTCTCTTCCACTGGACTCCAGGAGCTCTGCTCACTGCTTAGCTGTGGATCTTCATCTGCTTCCATCAGTTGCTGGATGAAGGTTCTATGATGACACTTCAGGCAGTCAACCAGTTTGATTATAGGGGAAGGCCAGTTCAGGCACCATCTTCACTATTACTTAGGGTCTTGGCTGGGGTCATCCTTGTGGATTCCTAGTGCCAGATTTCTCACTAGACCCATAATGGATTCCTCAATCAAGATATCTCTTTACTTGCTCTCCCTCTCTGTGCTTCATCTAGGGCATCCTATTCCCCCATGGTCTCCTCTCTACCCCTTCTCCCCTCCCACTCCTCTTCCATCCTCCTTTCTCCCCACCCCTCCCAATTTTCTCAGGAGATCTTGTCTATTTCCACTTCCCAGGAAATTCATGTATGTCTCTCTTAGGACTCTTCTTAATGAACAGTTCCCACCCTCTGTAGTAGTGTTACTCCCTAGGCCCACCCTGCTCAGTACCAACCACATTAGAAAGGGCTTTCTGGCCTTCTGTTCCAATTTCTAAATCTCCCCCACTCTCTTTGTTACTGAAACTTCAGTCATTGCCTTTCTTCCACCATCCACTTTGGAGGATGGCTGCTTTCCAACCGACCCTGGCTTTCCCTCAAAGATTCTGGCAGTTGCTATGGGTGTCATCTGCCATCTTTCTCTTTCCTGAATTAGTATTCTTTGATTAATCTGGTTGTTTACAGTCTGCATTGCTAAGTGAAGCCATGAGGGCAGGGTTAACTATTTTCCTCAAGTGGATTGCAGCTCTTATGACTTTATATGGCATGTAATGCAAGCTCCCAAATTACGTTATTGACATGTATATTTTTATGGGCATACTTGTCTGCCAATAAATAAAGAAGAATAAAATGTTTGGTGTAGTTGAATGTCTTAATTCCTCTTTGTAGCTCACATGATTGATAATTTTTGCTTTAATTTTGTTTGGTTATACATGATCTGTAGCTTGTTAAAACTCAACTTAAGCACTTCCAGTCACACTATGCTCAGATATACTCATCTACCAACAGATTCCATATAGAATTTTTGTGTTCTCTTGAGATTTTTTTTAATCTTTTCCTTGCGAAGTTCCCTAGAAGGTGACTGAGACCTATACTTTCAAGTGGCATATGTCAAAGCTAATCTCATGGATGCTCTTAAAGCTCTCATGGCTGAGACATCTTCCATACAAGGCTCGAGATAAGTATGGTTTGTTGGAGAGAACTTCGCTTCCTAATTCCACATAGTAATTAGTGAATCTGAAAGAGGTTCAAACGGTCTCCTCAACAAAACCAAGATATATGACTCCTCACATCTTTCTCTAGATAGACAGGGAACAAGTTCATTGTTTTCATAGCTCTGGAAGCATGAAAGGGTACGGTCATGTATGAGAGGCGATTGAAGATGTTCTTAGTTATGGGAGTGCAAGATCTGCCTTGTTGTCTGCGTATAAGGATGGATATAACATCATCCTTTTTCTTTAATCCAAAAGGAAAATGTCTCTGCATCTGTCAATTGCAGTGAAGAGATTTCTTGTGATGCCATTGGCCCTAGTGATGCAGGCCCCGGAGCTGTGCATTCTAACTATTTTAGCTGTCCTCAGTGTGCTCACAGTCAAAAGGAAGCATGAACCTCAAAGAAACTGGACAAGCCTGTACAACTAAGAACAGGCACCAGGTGGTGGTGGTGCACACCTTTAATCCCAGCACTCGGGAAGCAGCAGCAAGCAGATCTCTGTTAGTTTGAGACCAGTGTGGTCTACCAGAGTTAGTTCTAGGACAGGCTCCAAAGCTACAGAGAAACCCTGCCTTGAAAAACCAAAATAAATAAATAAATAAAATAAAAAGAAAATAGGCATTATAGGAAGCCAGTAGATCTGCCATTCTCTAATCCATCCATAGTATTATACAAAGTCGTGACAGGGACCTAAGCAATTGGGTAGCTCTGTAGAGCTGAGCTCTGCAAAGAGGACATTTCTGCCTAATACTGTAAGACCTATAGAACTATTAGTTTTACTTTTCATTGAATTGTGTATTGTAAATGTTCCTATAGCCAAAGACAAACATGGAACATTTTTGGGTTTTGACCTCTGGGCATAGGCTTTCTTTCTGTGTAATAAGCACACATGACAATCAGTGCCTTTCCCAGTGTCTTAACCAACATCATCTGAATTAACAAAGCAGACTCCCATAGTCCAGGCTGTGCTAAAGAATTCCTGAAGGTGTAGCAACCCTTCCACTCTTGCCTTCTAATTACTGCCTTGCTATCTCCTAGGCAAAATGGGGCTATTGTAAATATTCTCCACAAAGGATCTAGAAACCCAAGCCATCTGGCTCCATAAAGGAATAGGTCATAATGAAAAGTGGTTTATAATTTTTTTTGTTTTTTGCCAGAAGTGTTGAATATATTCTTTATTGACCAGAACTCATTCTTAATTGCTGTGTTCTTATTATCAGAAGTTAGTATTTTTGAAATTTTTTTTAGTTTGCTGTAAAAAGACAAGATAACCGAACCCAATATTCCAAGTCATAAATCAGATAAAAGATGACATTCTCAGTGTGATTACTATGGATAAAGTGTTCAGCCTAAGTAGCTTGCTATCTTCAAATACAAAGACTTAATTGAACAGCAATAAAAAACCAAAACAACAACAACAGAAACCAAATAAGTCTTTCTTGCACTTTTGGAGGCTGGAAGTATGAGTGGGTGACAATTGTTTAAGCTAATGTTGAAGATTTCTTCCTGATTATGTTCTACATGGTCTTCCTTGATATGTGAGTAATATAGAGAGAAGTAGAGGAGAGCGGAGGTGAAGAGAATGAAGGAGGGGGGAGGAGAGGGGAGGAGAGAGGAGGAGTGAAGAGAGAGGGGAGAAGAGGGGAGGAAGGGATAGAGAGATGCTATCTCCCCCCTTTCATATAATCTTACCGTGAAGGTGCCACCATCACGATCAAGACTACCCCTGTTCATTACTGATTGACTTCGGGTCCAAATACATCAGAAGGTATGATAACACATGAATTTGATGAGGGAACACTCATTCACTCTGTAGTACCCATAGTCAATTCTAACTGAGATCCCAATTGTTTTTGAAAAGGTCTGGTCTCACTGTCCTGACATTCATGAGAAAATATCTTAGAAAAAAAGACTCACAGTGCAGATGATGATACATATTTCTCATGTTTATCTTAACAGGTGAGCAAATAAAATCTAATGGTGAAGTTTTCAGAATAAGAATGGGCTCTGTGTAGAAGGGTTCAACACCATGTGTTTAAACTTTAAGGTATTTTTGCCAGGGATAGTAGTTGTAGTTTTGGGGAAACATGAAAAAGCAACCTAGAAAATCCAAGTTCCCTTCAATTTCCAGAAATTCATTTTGGGGCTAAAACTGCACACGTCCTTCCCACTTACTTGTCAATCTTGGGTTTCAGGAGACTGTAGTTTGGACCAAGCATCGGTTGGCATGTAGCTCTTAGGAGGGCAAATAGAGGCTTCGCTTCTGTAGTTCTTTGGCTCTACAGTGTGGCACAACAGATATGAGCAAATTGAGAAGAGAAATCTGCTCATGATTGGCAAGCACTGCAGGGTGGGACACTTCAGCAGCCTCCTGCATCCCCTGAATGTAAACACACACACAAAATAAGCAAAGCAGTCCGCTTGTTGGTTTGCTCAGCACTTATGTTAGTGCCCCACTTGCTTGTTTGAATTCCTATCCACCCATCCCATCTCTATGCTCAGAAATTCGACCAGATTTTGTATTGCCAATTAAATGGAACATTCGCCATAAAACAGTTTCCTGGGTCATAAAGTAAATATATTTCTGATTTATGCTTCGAATGTCTTTGCACACACGCCTTTACTGCTTGGTGGTTCTTTTCTCATGCCTTGGCTTTTTCTACCATCTAATACTTTTACTTTAAGGAATAGCTTTTCTTACCATGAGAATCTAAAATTTTGCACACAGAGATTGTGTCTAATAGATTTTTATGTTCCCTGAAGTGTCTAGTACTCTATAGGCAGTAAATCTCAGGAGACAGATATTGAATGAATAGATGAGCAACTGGAACATTCAAGATAGAGGAAAATGTTGAAGTCGCCTCTCTGGAAGATCCCTCACCCTTTTCCTTATAAGTCTAAATGGTTCTTTGTTTCAGACTTTGGTCTGAAAAATGACAGGAGAGAAAAGGCAAGACAAGGTAGAAATTTGGGTAATTCACCCAGGACATGTGACTTTGCACTTTCAAAGATAAAGTTAAGTTCTTTATACATAAAGTTACAGAAAGTGGTGTATGGTACTAAAATGATGTGTGACTGGGCTCCCCTAAGAAATGAGAGAGGCAGGTTCCTCCCCATGAGGGGTCTACTGCTGTGACCTGATGGAAAAAGAGTTTCCATTAGAAGGTGAACTTTGTCAATAGCATCAGGTAAAAAACAGTCAAAAACTTGGAGTTTGAGGAAGCTAGGCTGATTTCAAGTAAGTTGAAAGCAAAGAAAAGGCTTTGTGAAACTCGACTGACTTATTTCCACATTCCCCACTAGCCTCAATCTATAAAGAAAACATTTCCCTGTATTCCATGGTAATATATCTTACTTTTTGAAATGTACAGGAACTGCCAGCCAACTAGGAGCTAGAAGCGGAGACATTGTACAGCTACTTTGGCACCATGTCCTTAATATATGTTCAGTGGGTTAATATGCAGTAAAGCAAAGCATGCGACAGCCAGATATAACACTCACAATCCTCCTGATGGGAAGGAAAGTAGCCTGCCAGGGAGCCAAGACACGGTTTCTCCTGTCATTATTCTTTCCATAAGGTACATCTGAAACACACCTTTCCAGCACACTAGTCATTGAGTCCAATTATATATTTTAGGTACCATTAGCCATGCTCCCCTACCTTACATTTCCAGAAAATTCTGCCCATCTGGAAAGAACAGCAAAGAACAAGAATGGGCGTTTGTGCTTGGCTCCTTCTAGACATGTTTCACTTAATTTCCTCTGCTTTTACTACACTTTCCTGTGCAGCTCCTTCTAGACATCGAATAAAACACCTCATAGAAATCATAAATGATCTAAGGTGAGCATGACTGACATTCTAAGTCTCTGATTATCAGTATGATGTGGAAACTGAATCAGGAGCAAAGGCTCATGTTGGTAATGAGCCCTTCTCTGGGTCCCTTCTTGGTCTGTGTGTACAGACTCTCCTGCCTCCTTGTTCCTCCAATCCCTGACAGACAGACTGTCCTACCTGTGTTTGTCTTCTGTAACCTCCTATGACCTTCTCGGTGTCACAAGAAAGAAGAAAAACAATTATGCCTTTAATTCAGTTTTCCACTCTTCAGCCATCACTCTCCAATGTTTTGCCAGTGTACAAAGGAAAAATCATTACTTTGCTTTAAAGCATTTTAGTAATAGAAAATGAAGAAATAGCTGTGGGAATAACTTAGACCAAGGTCACAGTGTGATAGCAACATGAAGGAATGAGCCATGGGTCATACAGGTCAAGAACTGAGTCATGAGCTAGACTTTAAGTATGATGGAGAAATACGATGAGGCTGAATTCTCTGGGAAACCATTTACTTAGACAAAGATTTGAAGTAAATGAAGATGACTACATGCTTAGGCATCCTGATTTGTCTAAGACATCACTGGCTTTTATTTCTTACAATACATGAGCGTGGCTCAAATTCTTGCCTAGTAGCTGGATGCAAGGTCAAGAAGTTTATCAGGTAGTCAGTGTTTTTAATGTTTGAGCATGTAGGAAGACAAAATGAAGATGTCTAGGGTATAGAAGTCATTTTGATAACTTAATTTCAGCATGTTGCTTCTGGGCTATTTGAAATATTTTAAACTAATACATCTCTTCCACTACTCCCCTCACACAAACAATGTCAACCAAAATTAGAGAAATGCTGAATCATATCTCTATTGGGGGGGTTGTGGATAAGTCTCTTGGTTTAGAACAAAACCTTCATTTCCTTCCTTTCTTTTTTTTCTTTCTTCTTTACTCTCTTTCTTTAGTCAAGAAACCAGCAGGTGCTGGTATGAGCACTGCCATTCATACTTTGATGCAAGCAGCAGTCGAGTAGGGGATTCAGGAACTAGAGGGACACTATTAGAAAAGACACAGGGAATGCCTTGGTTCTGGGTATTAGGGCAAGAGCAATTTGGGAAAATGTCTGGTTGGGTAATGGGTAGTGAGAATTTGAAGATTGAGTAAGGTGAAGAAAGAGCGAGGTCATGGGGTCACTAGGGGTTACTGGCCAGAGTAAGATCCAGAGAGACCAAAGGATTGGAAAGTCCATCCACATCAAGGAATAGGATAAGTAGGAAGATGTACCTTGGTTTCCATTTGGGTACTGTGTTAGTCAGCCTTTCACTATTGTGGTAACGTGCACAAGAAAGACTTATATTGGCTGATGTTTTCAGGTACCATTAACTGGGGTTTCTCTTAAGGTAGAACCTGGCATCAGAAGAGGGAGTGGTAGGAAAAAGCTTCTCACCATGTAACATCCAAAGTAGGAAGACCAGGAAGAAAGAGGAAGGAGAAGGGACAGGAGATGACACTCAAAGATTCACCCTCAATGAACTACTTTCTCCAACTAAGTCCTCCTCCTGATTTCTACAGTGTCCCAATAATGCCACCAAATTTTGAGTTGATTAGTAGAACAATCCATTGATTCTGTCAGAATTTCCATTATTCACTCATTTCTTCTGTAGCAGCAGGAACTGAAGACTAAGTTTTAAGTAAAGGAACCAATGGAGGGCATTTTATACGAACACTATATAAGTATACATAAAAGGAATGAGAAAATAATTGTGTGCATTGAGAGTTACTGAACTTCATTCATTCCTGAATGGTATAAAGAGTCACAAATATGGAAAAGAGGGAAATTGCAAAGAGCCTTTGACTGTAGAATTAATAATGGAAATATAAGTGTTGACTCATAGTTTTCGACAGCCAAATATCCAACAAGATAGATAGTTAGAAGGAACATTAATGCAATTATTTACAAAACAACTTATGTATTTCCTAGTTTTGACTCCTTAGAGATCCTGGAGAAAGGGACAGAGATTTCAATTGCAAAAAGCACACTTTTCATTCCATTTATTATGCATTTCATTCTTCACTGAGCATCTGTGGCTCCTTAGAGAAATTAATTATTTCTAAGGAGAGTAAGGAGGGCCAAAGCATTGCCTTAACAAACAAATAATAAAGTGCTAGCACCCAAGTACAAAACCAGGTGTGGTGATGTGCATTTTAAGACTAACACTGAGTAGTCAGGGACCGATGGATCCTGAACCTGCTGGCTTCAGGCTAAGAGTGTTGAAAACAAGGTGGATTGCTCTCAAAGGGACAACCCTCCATTATCTCCCACATACATGTGCTGCATACTTGTACACAAAGAAACACCATTCACATAACTACCTGTACATACAAAAGCTAATAAACAGGTAAGAAAGCAAGAAAGAAAATAAGGAATAAAGAAAGAAACCACACAGACCAGGGTGAAGGTCTCTCTCTGGTTAAATCTGGTACTATTCTGTTATTAACATAAGCAATGACAATAACAGATTGTAACACTGAATAAAAGAACTCATAAGCCCATTCTAAATTAATAAGCAAATTAAAAATATGATTTTTTTTTACTCACCAGGGAATGTCAGCTAACTTTTTAAAAATGTGTCAGGAGATGTATTTACAGCCATCATAACAAAGAAGAAATCAACAGGAAACATTAGTGCATGGTAGATACCTGGGTGGAAGTTTGATGATGCAGAAAGTGCTTGTGGAGTTGCAAAATATTTCTGCATAGAACAGCTGTAAATTAGGAAGTGCAAGTGAGTCTCTTTACTTAGAGAAAATCCAGGACATAGTACTTTAATAAAATTCTTTTGATTAATTTCACCCAAGATAGAACAAATTGAATTTGGTTCTGATACAATGGAATGCAAGAACAATAACAGTGTCCAGGCTGTCATATTGTGCTGAAGTTACCACTATATTTGTTTTGCACAACTCCATGTTACTCTACAAGATAGTCTAATTATAGTAATAGAAGTAGAGTTGAGAAGATTGCTCATAGAGTAAAGGTACCTATCTACTGCTAATGCTGATGACACTAGCTCAATCCCTGGAACCTGCATGGTTGAAGGAGAGAACTGTCCACAAGTTGTCTCCATCTCTGCTCACATACCATGTCATGTCCTGTGCCAGCACCCCCATATGCTCATAAAATAAATACACATGTAAACAAAAAGATGTTACCTGAGTAAAACTATTTACCAAGCATAGATGTTCACTGAATCATCTACCAGCTCCATGACATTGGTGTTTATATATGCAACAGGTAGGTTTGTTAACCAAGTACCATTCTGTTGACTGAGTTTTCTCTCCTGCCTGGTTCCCTCAGTTGTTAAGTACCAAAAAAAGCACACAGAGGTCTATATTAGTTATAAACTGACTGACCCATTAGCTCAGGCTTCTTATTAACTAAGTCTTATAACTTACATTAGTCCATAATTCTTGTCTGAGTTAGCCACATAGCTTGGTACCTTTTTTGGCAAGGCAGTCACATCTTGCTTCCTCTGAGGCTGGGTCACAACTGTAGATTGAAACTTTTCTCTTCCCAGAATTCTAGTTGTTCCACTTCTACTTCCTGCCTGGTTTTCCCACCTATACTTCTTGCCTGGCTACTGGCCAATTGGCATTTTATTAAAAATAATACAGGCAATAGGATAAAAGACCATTGTCCCACAGAACAGAAACTGAAGTTGAAGAATTTAAATTTAAGTAAATATATCTTTCATTTAACTGTTAGTAAGGAGAATAGATGGGGTTGGATTCAAAGGTCTGTCTGAGGAGAGGGAGATGACTTAGTGTGTTGACAGAGATTTCTGTCCTACCTGGTCCTGCAGTCATTCAGTCCCATAGAGATACACAGAGGTATATGTTAATTATAAACTACTTGCCCCTTTAGCTCAGGCTTCTCATTAACTCTCACATCTTCAATTGACCCATAATTCTTGCCTGTGCTAGCCACATGGCTTGGTACCTTTTATCAGTGAGGCATTCTCATCTTGCTTCCTTTTGGTCTTGGTGATGACTGCAGATTGAACCTTTCCTCTTCCCAGAATTCTCCTATTCTGGTTGTTCTGCCTATACTTCCTGCCTGGTTGCCCCACCTATCCTTCCTCCCTGGCTAGTGGCCAGTCAGTATTAAACCAGTACAAGTGACAAATATTTACAGAGTATCAGACCATTGCCCCACAGCATCAGGACTTGACCTGTCTAATTTCCCAACTAGATGAAATATGATAAAAAGAGTACAGATGAAAGATTCTCAATACTGTCAATTTTTGTAAGTAATGGAGATTATTAAGCATACACTTCATCAAGTAAAGTTAGTGAACTTACAAATTGGAAATAATAGGTATGAAACTCTTTTTCAGCCAATGGAAGGTAGAGAATTTTTATAGTAGGATCCCACACAGTTCTTAACCCTGAAGATAGTCTTGTTGCTATTTATCTAATAAAGCAATACTCAATCTCCAAATGTCTGCAAGGAATGCCTTTGAGACTTTCTTCACAAAATTTTAAGAGTTTATAAACTGAACAGCTAAGAAAAAATACAAAACACCTAAAGGACTCTCAGAATGTAGGAGCAGACACAAGATACAGGAACTCACACACTAAAGTTTGATCTAATACACAATCTGTGGGAAGACAGCTTCTCTGTGTGGGACAGCACCAGGGAATCAATTATTGCTGGCACTCTGTTCTCTGAAACAAAGTGACTTCTAGTGCTGCAAGCTAGAACTTTAGACACAGCTTTGAAAATAAGCAGAATGGTAGAAATAACATCCTGAGGAAGATTGTAAGTGCCTTTTATTTATATGTGGAAATAGATCAGGAGACAAGCAATATTTGATATTATAAGTAGTTTTAAAATATAATTTTGTGAGAGTAGGTCTTTTTATGGGACATAGTGGACACATTTCTGATGTTTTATTTCTGGTGCCAAGTGAAGAAGAGGAGATGAAGGAAGGAAGGAAAGAAGGAAGGAAGGAAGGAAGGAAGGGAAGGAAGGAAAGAAGGAAGGAAAGGAAGGAAGAAAAGGAAGGAAGGAAATGAGAGAAAGAAAAATTATGGCCTCTGGAAACTAGGAAAAAACTCAAGAATGAAATCACCTTTTCAGTCCAGCCTGACACAGACTTTAAAATATTTGCTGCATGGCTTTTTGTGGGCTGGCTGGTTCTGTTTATCACAGGCAAAGAGGCAAAGAGGTAAAGGCACACCCAAGAAACTACTCCACACAAGTCTAGCTTGGTGAGCCAGTGGCTTTACGTGGAGTTATTTATGGGACCATGGTCAACTAAGAGGGAACTGTGCTGTTGAAGAGTCTCCATCTTCAGAACTAGGGGCATAGCCTCAGTCTTAACTATTTGTGAGGTAAGTCTGGAGCCTTGCTATTTCAAGGCTGACAGGGACAACTTAGAGAGGCACTGTGTCAAAATAGAAAGTAAACAGAAAACAATAACAACAAAACAAAAACCACATACATACACGTACACACATGCACATGCACGTACACACGCATACACACACACACACACACACACACACACACAAATCCCCTGAAAATCTAGTTGTGGCTGCTGCTTAGAGACAGTGCCTGTCTAGCATGTAGAAACTCTAGGTCTGATCCCGGCACTACCACAGTCATAAAAGTGCATGCTTGGCGGCTACCGTTCCTTGTCTAAAATTGTCTTCTGCTAGTTGCTAGAAGTTGACCATAGAAGCATTTGACAGGAAAGATGTTGCTTGATAGCAGTTTAGAAAAAAAATACCACACTTCAAACAGTATCTACAACTAGTCACCTTAGGACACATTTTTGGAAAGGACACTCTTATTTGCACTGAAAATATAAATGGGTCTTGATGAAAATCCTAAAAACACAAAACAAAACAAATAAACAAAAACCCTGGGTGTTTTCACACTAACATTCAAAATATTCTCAAAAGGTTTTAGCCAGACACAGTGATGCTCACTTTTAATCCCAGCTCTCAGGAGGCAGATCTCTGTGAGTCTCAGGTCAACCTGGTCTATAAAGTGAGTATCAGGAAAGACGAGGCTGTGTCACAGAGAAGCCCTGTCTAAGAAAAGAAAATGGTTTTGAGACTCAACTAAAGATTTTTTTCCCTTTAACTTCTGAGAGAATTAGTTGAAATTCCTGTGTTTTTCCACTGTGTGGAGATGACAGGGCTATGTCTCTTTCTTAACATTTAGGCTTCCCACAAGCATGATTAACTGAGATTTACAGCAATGTCCTTTTCCTCCTTTTTCTTTCTTTCTTTTTTTTTTTACAAACGGTGCTTAAAAGAACTCCATATCATGTCTAATGGAAAGACTACTTACTGTACTTACAGAATGTACATTTACACAAATGATATATAATTCAGCCTCAGAAAGTTTTTTAAAAAGTAAAGTATTAAATACATTTTCCCCCAAATTGCAAGTATTAACCATGCTGCTTTCCCCTTATTCTCATGTAAAACTAGATCATCTCAAATTTTTATTGGGTCATCCGTGATTTTATGGGACTTGTCACCAGCTCCTCATCTGGGAGTTAAAGAACCTTATTCAAGTATCAAAAATTTTATAGCCCCTTTCTCTATCTTTTGTAGACTTTCATTTACATTCATTATTTTAGTAAGAGAGGCATAATTAATTTCTCACAGTACAGAGTCATAACTTGCCTTCCTAGTTCTAAGTTTTCCCTCTCCTGTGTCTTGTTCCTTCTGTTTCAACCAAAAATTACTCTGCAGTGCTGATGTAATGGTGTGGGGAAAGAACAACTGTTTAAGGATTTTCACACAAATGGTATTTTCATGAGTATTTAAAAGATTTGCTGTTAATGTTCTCCACAATCAGAGAGGTCACAAGTTATTTTTCTTCACTTAGTTCAAGAAATGTCTTAGTAACTTAGAATATGTTAAGAAAGTAAGTTGGGAAATGCAGCAGGCAGTGGTGGCAGATGTCTTTAGTCACAGCACTCAGAGCACAGGCAGAGACAGACAGATCTCTGTGAGCCTGATCTTTGAAACTAGTTCCAGGACAGTGAGGGCTATAGAGAGAAACTCTGTCCAAAAGGAAGGAAGGAAGGAAGGAAGAGAAAGGAAGAAAGAAAAATTGTTCAAGTGGCTCATGCCTATAGTCCTAGCAGGTGCAAAGCTGAGGCAGGAGGAGTCAAGGCCATGAGAAGTCAAGGCCATACTTATCTACAGAGTGAACTCTAGGTGAGCCTGGCATACTGAGTAAAGTAGGGTATTGAAACAGTCAAACAAGCAATGAGCAAGCAAACAAATAAACAATCAGAATAAGCTAGGAAGATCACTTTCAAAACTCTGTGTTCCCAATGATAGCCTATGCTGGAGAGGATGTGGAGTAAGGGGAACACTCATCCACT
>LOJH01047840.1:2051-13133 GCA_001685095.1 Ellobius talpinus
CTATCTTTCTGCCTGCCTGCCTCGCCTATCTGCCCAGCTATTGTATGTTCAGCTCTCTTTTAGACCAATCAGGTGCCTTTGGCAGGCAGAGTAAAACAGCTTTTCATAATTAAACAAATGAAACATAAACGTAAGTAACACACCTTTACACATTTAAAGCAGTATTCTTCAGCATAAACAAATGTAGCACATCTTTGCCTAATTCAAATATTATCTGCAACATGGAAATAAAACTCTGCCCTTGTCGAAGCCTAGGATGGCTTTCTAGGGCCCTTTCCCTACCAACTCTAAGCTGTCTTTATGCTGGACTGGGGATGAGGCAAGAAAGGCTGTAGATACCATCCATCCTGAGTGCTCCCCTTCACCAAGTTCTAATGTTTATTCTTGGTGTTGGACTATTTATGGGCTGAACACCTTTGTCACTCACTCATCATACCAAGGGCATTAGTTTCTAGATTGGTTTTGCACTGTCCTAAACCAGGAATGATCTCAACAATAGAAGTTTCAGGCAACCATGCCATGCTGATGCATAGACATAATTCTACCACACATTGTATTATTCTCAGTGATAGTTTAGTCCAGTGTGTTGTGATGTACACCTGCTGTCAGGGTGCTTGCTAGACACGGTGAGTGTGTTTTCCTCTACTGAGGTTCCATTTTGTTTATATCTCGTTTACAAGCTGTGCTTGTCCAATAATCTTTACTTTGTTGTTTATTGTAACAGTTTCAAAAGTACCTTTAGTAGCTGATGTGATCCACCTTATTCATACAAATACTTCGTGTATAGCTAAATACTGTATTTTTTTTAAGTCTGACTTGTTACAGTCTAGAAGCCACATGGAAGACATAATATGTCATTGAATTTTTCTTTTATAGTGTTTGGAAAACTTAAAACACTTATAATATCAACATTTTAATCACCAAAATATTCTTTACCTACTGTTTCCTTTCAACTCTTCTTCATTGTAATTACCAGAGAATTATCTGGCAATTATAAAGTCTTTTTGAACATTTTTCAGAGGCATTTTTATTCTCTGTGCCACTGTCTTCTTAGGATAGAATTACATACATGTTGATCTTTGGACACATTTCTTTTCTCTGTTTCTTTTCCCATTTTTAATCCAGGTATTTTCGATATGTTCTGGGAAATTTTGTCTACGCCTTCTTTCCGTGTGTTTATCTTCCTCTTAGCTCTGGTTTCTGAAGTCATATGTTATGGTGGTTTTGGTACTTGTTTTTGTTTCATTTTAAATAATATTTTTCTCAATTCTTTGAGAATTTCACCCAATGAAGTTTTGTACTTATTTAGTTTCATGAAACAGGCAATACATTTTCTATAATCTATTTATACCTGAATCATTTTGAGGATTGTTATAAGTGTCTTTTCTTCTTGTATAGGCAGTTATTTTTATCCCTTTTGTTTTTATTCTCTCCAGCCTAGTATTCATTCACAACTTAGGTATGGGATTTGAAAATTCTCGCTAAACTGTCAGAAGTCAGCCTTGGAGGGAAGGGTAGAACCTGCCAAGAGTGTAGAAGGCACTTTGTTTTCAGTTAGTTAAGGGAAGAGTTTAATATCTCAATGCTGGTTTTTAATTTTAAAATTTGTCTATCTTTCATCCATCAGAATTACAGCCACACTTCTTTGTCCTAAATGATGGTTTTTTTTTTTTTCTGGAGAAAAACACAATTGTAATTGTGGGAACATTAGTAGTTGATGAAGGACAGCATCAGTTAATCTTATTGCTTTCCCTGTATTAACCAACCAATATTACCCACAGTAGCAGCCTGCATAATAATGGGAAGATCTCTCTTAGCTTTTTGTTTTAATTTTATTTCCTTTATTTATGTGGATATATGCTTGATTATATGTCTGTGTGCTATGCAACTGAACTTACATATGATTGTGTGATACCTTGAGGGTTCTGGGAATTGAACACTGGTCCTATATAAGAGAATTCAGTGCTATTAACTGATGAGTCATCTGTCCAGCCCTTACATTTGGCTTTTAGCAGTATATTGAGAACACATTTGGAGTTAATTTCCTGATTCTTTTTAATGTCTGCACAGTGTTCCATTCTGGAACTGTATCATGATTTAATTACTCTTTGCAGATTTTCGTTTCCTGGGTTATAATCTTGAATCAGGTTCTTACTAAATATTCGTAAAATTGAATCTTAGAAATAAAATTACTGGATTATATGTGCATATGTGAAATTATTTTCTACCTCCACCAAAAATATGGAAGAATATTAGAATCAGTTTGCAAGCTGATACCCAAATTGTGCTGTGTGGCTGACTGTTTTGACCTGTATTCCTTCTATTATAAATATTTTCTCTCGTTTTTCTTTCAAATAGTATTTAACTTTTATTGTATTCTAACATTTATTATGCTATAGAGTCATACAAAATCAAACTATTTTTTCTATGATAACTAATTTTCTTAATTTTATTTATTGAGCAAAATGTCTATTTCCCAGTAATTGGAAATGTCAGATTGATCATCTATAGGTTCTGATATATACTGGTATTTTTCTAAACTGTATTGTCTTGTGCTGACTTACTTGTCTGTTCTTGCATTTATTCCAGACTTAATTTTCACAACAACAAGGAAATGCATTTGAATATCTGACAGGCTGCATGGATTCTTTTTATTCTATCTCAATATTTTCATAACCTTTGTCCCTTTTCTATTTCAAGAAACAAAACCATAATTATATCATGCTTCTGTTTTGAGTACTATTGGATTTATTTAAAGCTGGGAAGGAATTTTGTATTAATGCAGTTAACTCTTCTTATGGGGAAAAATAGTATATCCTTTTGCTATACTGTGTAGGTTTTCTTTTAAGAGATCTGATTGTTTTCTTGTCCGTTTCATTCTATCAATTCTTTTGTTCATGTAAAGTGAATCCTTTCCGGTGCTCTTGTACCTTTTGATTAAGAAAGAACTGTTGGTTCCTGTCTAAGAATTGATGAACAATTGGTATGCCCCTGTGGATTTTCCCTTTGTACTTCTATTAAATCACAGAGAGCCACTTTATATAACTAATTTATTGGTTGAGCATAATTTTATTTTGTCAAACCCATAAAAGTTACATGATATGAAAATGATAGTATCTTGTTTTCTTCTTTTCTGAAATTTAATCACTTAGAAAAGTATTCCCAATAATGGGAACACAAACTAAACTCTCCAAACTACTGGAGACACCTGAACAATTCCTGTCTTCTAGTATTTATTAGGGACTCTTTGTACGTGACTTTTTTATTTTTCTCTTTTCTGATCTACATATATGTGTATTCCTGTTTTAAAGTCAATCAGAGATATCTACCACATTTCTCTGAAGAACTAAAAATAATCTCACATCATCTGAGAACACACACTTGGATTAAATTCTTTTGCTAGGTGACATGGAATTCAGTTTTCCCAAGTGGTCCTCAGTATGATATCTACCACTTATTATTATTTTGCAGTTACTTTTTACTTTATGTTTACGTCTTTAACCAGAGGACTCCAGGTACTGAGACTCGCTCAGATGATTTCTTTTGGAACACTTGATTTTCGTCAAGATCTCACCAAATGCTTTCTGCGGCCATGTGATGCTGTGACACTCATCTCATGTTCCAATCTTCCGTCTGGATCTGTGCTCTACTTGGCAACTCTTCTCTGTGGTAGCAGCAGTCTCAGCTACACTGGGGAGGGAAGGGGAGCTTTACATCTTCTTTGGCAGGAAGAGACATTTCCTGCATGGTGTCCAAAATGAAAATAAATTACCCACTGTGCAGAAACATGGAAGTTATGATATTCTTGATGAAATATCATTAAGCAGTCTCCTGGCAGTCATGCTTTTGGGTGTTACTGTTTATAATACCATCAGGCTTATATTTCTATGATGTTTGGAATTTTTTAGCAATTAGATAAAACATATTTATTTTGTGAAATCTAACTTTATTTTACACTGTTTATTACACTTTAGTATTTTGTAAATGTTGTGGGATTTCTTACAGTTTATTTGTTTCTATTTCTGTCATGTATGGTAGTGGTGGGGACACAGAATAGAAGTGACTTGGGCATCCATGTCAAGCAAGATGGCATAGCCATGATTCTCAAGTTATTTCTTCAAGATGGGACCTTTTCACACTCAAATCAAATTTGATAATTGACATGCCCCTGTGCATTTACCTTTACAGCAATAAGTCCTATTAAGTCAGACCATTAATGCACGATTCTTTGTCCTTCTCTTGAGGTGTCAGCTGATTCTAAATCTCCTGTCTTCCTTTGACCTTTGCCATGCTAGTTATTTTGTTTTCTTGTAAGTCAGATTGCCCTGTTCTCACAGCCCTTTTTATTTACTTAACTCTTTAATTTGGTTGCTATTCTCTTCCAGGATCTTGCTGTACTTTGACAAAGAAAACCCAAAGAAGCTGAAGGCTTTCAAAATACCAAGTAGGGCAGAAAAATTACCTCACTTGTTTTTACATGTGACACTTATGAATAATCAACAATTCGGTATTTGTTTTTCTGGCAGGAATATTCATTATTGACTCATCCTTTCTATTCCCTTCCTTGTAACCTTGAAGGCAGTGCACAGTGAATAGAAAATGAAATTTAAAACATAGAGAAGAGATTGGGGGTCATCAGAAGGTGGTATTATGGTTTCTCAAAATTAGCTTAGCATCTGTGATATTTGTTAGTCAAACAAACTTTAGGTATTAAATCCACAGTATATTGACAGTGGTTCAAAATTCAAATGCCGCCCAGGCACCTTCCTACTTCAGCAGCAATGTAAATAAGATCACATTAAACATTCTTATTGCTGATGTTATCATGATTTTGATTTAGTTCCTACAAACAATTTTATTGCTTTTATCTTTACACTTCAAACTAATCACCTCCCGCTGTCATCTCACCCGTCTTCTGGGTAAGAGTTACGCATCTGAGCATAGTATGAATTCAGGGTTTTACCTCACGTCACAGTTTATACAACTGTTTTGTACACATAATCTCATTTGATTTTTACATCACCATGTGATAGTCATAAAAGAATTTGTAGATCTATTTTCCAATGAAGCCTGGAGGGTCCAGTGATTTCAATGATTTCGGAAGTAGTCTAGAGGGGTGACACATATGGCTAATCATATGGGCACCCCGGGCCTCAGGTGCTGCATATGTCCTTTGTTCCCTTGTCTATTGTTGTTGGGTATTTTTTTGAGTAAAAAATGGTGGAAGAAAAGTTTAGTTGTTACTGTATCCGTTTGTTTTCCTTTTGAACTTTAATTGCAGCGCAAGTCAATGGCGATGTTCAGGAACATATGGAGTGGGTATGAACTTCAAACCCACAAAGGGAAGGAATAAGGAGAGTGAGGAGAGGTGTCTGAATGAGCGGAATGTGATGCAAATGGCTGCGAGCATCAGAAATGCTGCTGTACCCTGTTGCCGGTGCTATTTTAATAACCAGTTCTATGGAGGACATTAATACTGTCAAGAAGAAGATAAAAGTAGGGCATATGTGGGTGCCTTCTGTTTCTAAAGCTAATATTCATAACATATATGTGTGATTTGTGTATGTAATAAGAAGAAGACTGGCCACAGCTCTAAGATAACCTTCCTCTTGGAGCTGGAGAGATGGAACAGGGTCAAGAGAACTTACTGTTCTTGCAGAGAACCTGGGTTTGGTTCGCAGTTCTCACCTCACGCACCTCAGAGTTACTCCAGTTCTAGGGCTTAAGATGTCCTCTAGCATCTGTGGAGATCTGAAAGCACATGTTGTTCTGGTACACACAACACAACTTACACACACAGACACACACACATGAAAATATTAAACAAATGTGTGTATTTAAACAGAACAAAAAACCTTTATAGATGTCAGAAGTTAGAGCTATAGAGCTACTACTTTGGGAAGGACACAAGGGATGCAGCCACTCACTCTGATATCGCTGTAGGTGCTACAGACTTGGGGATGGCATGGGCACTGTGCCTCCATGGTGAGCTCTTGCTCTGTAGCTTCATTGCTGATGTTAGGCTACTTCATTGCTGATTCCATTTACTTTTGTCAGTGTAAATGTTATGAACTTTAGATAAAAAAAAGAAACACGATTCATGTCAGGTATAATTCTTACTTTGAATTGTGGCTGTTTAAATTGAATCAAAGAACTGAAATGCGGGGATTTCCTGGAGGTATGTTAAACTTTTTGGTATCATATGCTTTAGTTTGTGATGATCCTAAAAGAATATTCAGGAATTGAAATGTAACTAATCTATGACTTTAGTAGTGGCATCTAACTTTGAGTGAATTATACTTGTGCTAGTTAGACATTAGTATAATGCAGGGACTTCTCTTCCCTGTGATGTTCTGGCTTCCACGTCTGGCTTTTTGCCACCGTCTCCCATGGCCAGGACCCAAAGCCTTGGGAGGAAGGGAGAAGATGCTCTCCGTTCTCAACATGCCTACCCTTTGTACCTGAAACTCACAAGCATGCCAGCAGATGTTGTATTGAATTGATGAAAGGCAGAAGCCAAATGAGCATAGCAATCCTTCTTTAAATGGACTGGGCCCAATTGAACACACATATGTCTTCAAGCACTCTCTAGGTCTCAAGCACTCTTAAAGCTAATGGGAACGACAATTGTTTGCTTCGGCAGAGGCACATGCTTCTAATCCATTGTGATGGAGGAACATATGGTTTTACTTACACATAAGTATTTTTCTGAGAAGGCCATCATCACCCCAAAGGGAAGGTTGCCTCTGCATCTCCACTTGAATTCTTAGTCTTTATCATTTTAGGAGGTGGCATAAGGACTAAGGTGCGCTTGCACCTGCCCTGAGAGTCTTGGCACTACCTGCGGGTAATATGGATTTGCCTAACACTCCTGCCTTACTGGGACAGTTGATTACTAACAGTGCTAGTTATTTCAGATCTAACCATCTTCTACTGTTGGCGGGAAGTCACTACTTTACAAGTGAGTTAGAAAAAACCCTACCAGCAAAAAGGTGTCCTTTTTAAAATAACAAAGCATGCTTGGATTAAAGGCTGTGATATAAAAAACTCACAAACTAAATGCCAATGAAACAACCCAATAGAAATGAATTGTGGAACCAAAAGGAAAGTCCCTTATGAGGAAACACAGATGACTAGCAAGGCCTTGAAACAGTGCTCAGTATCCCTCAACATCGGAGAAATGCAGAGTAAAATGTGCTGAAGATGCATCTCATTCCAGTCTGCATGGCCATCTTCAGGACCACAAACGACAACAAGCGCTGGCAGGAGTGCAGGGGAGGCAAACTTTATTCCCTTTGACAGGTGTGTAAATAGTGCGGCCACTCTGGAAATCTATGCATAGATTCCACAGGACATATGAGAAATATAGCCACATATGACACAACTGTACCACTCCTTGACATGCACCCCAAAGACTTTATCTCTTACTGCAGAACTCCTTGCATAGTCACGTTCATTACTGCCCTATTCACAAACAGCTAAGAAATGATCTCCTAGATGTTCATTGACTGATGGATGAATGATTCAAATGTGGCACATATACATGAAGGAATATTGCTCTGATGTAAAGAAAATTGGAACCACGAGATCTGCATCTAAGTGGATGGATTTGGGAAAAAATTATACCTAGTGAGGTAACTCAGGCCCCAAGGGACATTGTTGCATGCTCACTCATGTGAGGATCTAGCTTCAAGTTTCTGTGTTGTTTAACATGGAGTACATGTGGAAGCTCGGGAAACTGAAAACAGGCCTATGCCGAGGGTATGTACTTATGAGGGAGGCAGGACAGCAGGGTAAAATGAAAGTAGAGCAGAGAAGTACGGGGCCCAGGAGGGTTCGAGTGGGTAGTAAAGAGATGGAAATGAGGAGATGAAGGGTCGGGGATGATTTATGCACAATGAAATACACACGAGGAAGCTACTTGGGAAACTGCTGTTTTGCAATCCAAATAAAATATAAGAGGGAACAGTAGAACATATGTGATACAAAAGAGCAATGGAAAAATATTGAGAGCAAAAGGCTCAAGCAGGAACTGAGAAAGGGGATGGGGAAAAGGAGGCCTAAAGTATGGGTTAACCAAAACCAGGATGTGCGATGAGGTCGTCTGAAACCCTGTAAGCTAGCTAAAAATAAAAAAAAATAAAGGAATTTGAACAGAAACATCTAACTTTAGTGAACAGTTTTGTCTTAAGATAACGAGTTATTAAATATTTCAATGCTAAGCATTGGTTTTCTCCCTACAAAAGTTTGGTCACAGAGGCCCCTGTGACACTCAAAACAATACAGGCTATTCCCGTTGTTCTTGGTTGTCCACCATAACTCAATAATAAGACTAATACTGAATATACCACACTCTTACGTAGCAGAACAAGAAATCAAACTTGATATAATCAGGAAAATCTGGCCGGCTAGCTTTCATAGTACTGGAAGGTGTTATGTAGGCTTCTGTGGGTGAAAAGGAATCAGTGGTCTTACCACGTACTGGATGCTGCATAATGTAATATGGACCCACTAGTGCTACAGTCACAGGACTTTATAAGGTAACCAACCACTCTCTTGATGAGATTTGAGGCCTGCTCCACAGGAGGGAATTCATACCTAATACTGTTCACGTAGTCAAAAACAATGACTAGAGAAATCATAGATTCTAGGCATGATCATATCAATGTTTTTCTAAATGGTCATGTGGTCAAACTGTCTTCTGAATATTCCTGTTTGAATCCATAAATTTGTGTTGCTTCCAACTTGGTCAGAGAAGCTTCTTATTGCAGTGAGAAATGCATGGTTGTTCAATCTGACAAAATGAAGTGATCATGAAGGCTCAGTATCAGGTGAGACATCCAAATTCACTCTGCCCCAGCTCAGGGAACATCACAGAAGAAGGGAAATGCTGTTCTTTGGGCTTGACTTGGCTGTGGCACACATGAACTCACAGTTAAAATAAAGCTAACCAAGTTTAGACATAGACTGGGGAGGTCCTGAGGCTTCACTCTAACTGAAGAACTATTGGCTGTTGGTGACTGCTGGGAAAAGTAGGGTCACTTTTCATTGGGAGTGTGGCCAGTGGTAGGGATAAACACAAACCTATATGCTTATTGTAATTGTGAGTTAAAAATAAAACTAACCAAGGAGGGCATGAAGTCTGGACGTGTTATATGGGGGACTGGAAGGGAATTGGAGGTTGGACCTGAGGGAGAGTTATGATCAAATTCTCTGTAGAAATGTATAAACTTTTCAAAGAAGAAATAAAAATAAAGCATTGAAAAGCTCTCAGACATGGAAGTATTTGCAGGACACTGAACACAGCAAGCAGACAGGACAGTTGTGAAGGTGATACCATCCTATTGAACTGTACCAGGGATGGCCAGAGAAGGACATTATGAATAATAACCAATTCATTGTGGCAGAAACTTAACTATAATACAGGCATATAGATGAGTGATTTCATGAGTCCGTCCCATGCTTATCAACAACTCCTAGGTCCTCTGTGGTCAGGGTTAATGCTGTGTTTCAAGTTCTCCTGGCTATAGGCCATGAAAAATCCTCCCTCCCTGTCCTTTCTGGAGTCAGGACACACCTGAAGGACCTGCATTTCCTCCTTTGGTCACAAACAAAGCCTCTGAAAACAGGTTGTCAGGAGGTGAATGAGACCTCCTCCAGTGTTCGCTTTGCTTGAGGAAACAACCAAAAGCCCCTGGTGAGGAGGTGAAGATCTATTGTCCATGAAGGATCCAAGTTTCAGCTTCCTGCTCAGCACTGCTGCAATTTGCCTTCATTTTTTTCAAGATGCAAATAGCACTCACTGACTTCACCGGCCTTCTGTTGCTCTTGTCATTCATGCAGCCATGTTGAGAAAATGGCATCTGCACAAAAGGTCAAATATTTGTCATGTAATGAACTACATTTCCTTTGCTCAGAATTATTTCAAACTATGCTGTACAAAGTTGGGTTACCCAATCTCCACAGTCCAGTTTGTGGGACTCATAATGAATGGACCCACTTCATGGAAACTTTGAATTTGTTTCCTGGAGGTGACATGTTATTGAAATTTTCCAGGTTTGTTTACTTTGTTGTATTTCTGGACCTCCAACATTTTTGAAGATTTTATAGGGTGTGGCAAAGCATTCATTCAAAAAAAAGGAAAAAATAAAACTACAGCATCCTTAGGGATATTTGTGAACCTAAAGAAAAATTTTAAGTATTCAGAATTATCTCCCCATTTATTGGTAGAAAAATATATAGATATTCGTTCTTTTGGTCCATTTAATGTTCATTATAACAAAATATCTGTGGCTGGGGTACATTTTGAAGAAAAGAACTATGTTGCTATTATGAAGACTGGGAATTACCAGCATAATAGTCTAGGAAGGATCCCTGGCTTAATGAAAACAGGATACAGAAATGGAGAGGATTGGTCTCACTATAGATAGCTAAGCACATTGTATGGGTAGCTTTATTTTTAACTACTAAATCTTTTTAAAATTTATTTATTTTTTAAACAAACAATCTTTCCTTGTTTTACATACTAATTTCAGTTTCCACTCCCTCCTCTCCCAACCCACCTCCCATCCACTCCTTAGAATGGTAAGGCTTCCCATGGGGGAGCCAACAAAGTCTAGCACATCACTTCGAGGCAGGACCAAGGCCCTCCTCACCATAACTAGGTTGAGGTATGTATTCCTCCAAAGAGAATGGGCTCCAAAAAGCTAGTTCAAGAAGTAAAGAGTAGCCCCAACGACTGCCCCAGCTATACCACAGTCAGCAACATTCAGAGGGCCTAGTTTTGTCCAATGCTGGTTTCCCCGCTGTCAGTTCAGACTCACTGAGCTCCCATTAGCTCAGGCAAGATGCTTCAGTGGGTGTCCCCATCATCGTTTTGGCCCCTTTGTTCATATTATCACTCCTCCCTCTCTTTGACTGGGCTTTGGGAGCTCTGGGATGCAGAGATCCAGGGCTTTGCTGGCTGTGGATCTCTGCATCTGCTTTCATCAGTTGCTGGATGAAGGTTCTATAATGACAATTAAGATAGTCATCAATCCGATTACAGGGGACAGTGTAGTGCCTGCACTACTGGACGGTATG
>LOJH01047842.1:0-13132 GCA_001685095.1 Ellobius talpinus
TTTGAACTTTATGGATAGGCTTGCTAGATCCCAACCCCCATAGTGTCTGCTGCATAAGAAGGTACTAAAAAGTATATTTCAACAGGTTCAGAGAACTGATTAGGCATATTTGGTCACTAGATGAGATAAAGGGTTAGAAAGAGGAATGGCCATGATAGCGATAATGAGACACAGACTTTCTACTAAGATGAAACCACTTGTCTGAGGTTTTTGTTCTCAAGGACAAGATTTCCTCTTCTAAGGATGCTTTATGTTTAACACCTGTCCCTAATAATATGTTTTTCTTAAATATTGCTGATGTGACTAAAAGAAGCTTTCATACTCTGCCAACCAATAATACATGACCTTCTGATTTGTTCTTTGTTTGAATACTGTATAATGAAAACATGAATTCAGTAAAATTGCAGCAGATTCCAACCACTCTCTTGCATGTTGTGTCTGTCTGTCATTTGCAGAACTTCTACCTTCCTGTTATCAAGACCCTGCTTCTCCCACAGTCTGAGTGGCTCCCCTGAGCCAGTCCATGGCAGCAAAGCATTCTTCTTCATTTCAAAATCATTAAGTTAATCAAATATGCAAAGTTGTCTGATATTTATTCCATGCTGCAACACATACTTACAGCTGTCATACTTATAGCTGTAAGGATATGTGTATACAGAAATTGTACATTGGACAAAAAGAGGCAGTAGTTTTCCATACCATTTGAAGAAACAGATGTGCATTTTTATTTACTTAGCAAGAAATGTTTATCAGATTATACAGTCAACTGATAGTTTCAGATGTCTGAAACTTTTTCTAATCTCTGAAAGTGAATTATAGAACATTATTAGAAATAACAATTGAGCTGAGTACAGTATATCCCCTGATATATTAAAGATAAGAAATGGTCACAATTTTTAAAGTAAGTTTGAAATCATTCTTACAAAATAATAGGCATATACAATTCTGTTTTTCATAAAACCAAAATTTCTTTGCCTGTAAACATGAAAACCAATTCTACCATGCACTGAATTAAGTTAAGTTAAATACAGAGGTTATATATGCCATTGGGAGTCTGTGTGCTGGGGATGCATATGCTACTCCACATAATACAGTACTAAGGGTTAAATACCACATGACAAAATCATAAGAAAAGTGCATACCAAAAGATGGAAATATACTCTGAAGAATTATTGTTTTTATTTGTGAAATGAAATGACATTGTCATGTACATAATCAATGAATGGAAAACAATATCACTGTCCCCTAATTGGACAAGTTATGTTTCCCCGTCTATACTTAATTGGTCCCACTGAGTAGCAATGTGTCAAAGATTCAGAATGCAGAAAATCTAAAACACTTTAGACACCTTGGCAGAGTGAGACTTTTCTGCTTGTTTTATTTTGTTTTGTTTTTTAAAGATTTTCTCCCATAGTTTTTGGTAGTTATACATATAACCTAAACCTGGGCTGATATTTCCCAAATTTCCAAATATTGAGTCATAAATCTTCATTGATATAACTCCCGAGTCTCCTTATTCGTATACAAATTTTCCTTCCACAATATTTTTCACCTGAAGTGATCCAGTATTCCAAAGTTTTGCGGAATCAACATCATATTACATTGAAAATATTATAAATATTCTCACATGATAGTTTACAGTCAAAATGAAGATACATAAAATTGTATTATAAAACTACCTTCAGGGAGCTGGAGAGATAGCTCAGAGGCTAAAGAGCACTGACTGCTCCTCCAGAGGTCCTGAGTTCAATTCCCAGCAACCACATGGTGGCTCACAACCATCTGTAATAAGATTTGATGCCCTCTTCAGGCCTGCAGGTGTACATGGAGGCAGAACACTGTACACATAAATAAAATAAAGAAAAAAATAAATATCTACTTCAAACTAGGTACACATAACACATATGGACCATAGTGATTCTTTGTATTGGATTTCATTCCCAGTCTCAAGTTATAAAATTCATATATGCATCATATACTCCTAAATCTAAGCAGAAAATTCCAACAGACAAATACATGTTACAATCTTTTCAAAGACAAGATAAATAGCGTGTATTTTTCATGTGCTTCTGTGTAATGTAATACCATAAAACTCAGCATGTGTTAAGAACAATGTCATTTATCACTGAATGAGTTTAGTTCAAGCAGATGCCAACTCACTGATCACACCTTGTACATTACTGTTCACTTCCTTTCTTGGCTCCTCTAGGAAAATATAAGGGTCATTTGACTCTTGAATCCATGAAAATACTAAAATCCACTACAGTTTTGAAGGATTTAGTGATTTGAGTAAGATGATCACATGCAAGTCTTGGGCCTTTGAATATTTTGTTGCCAAATGGTTGGTGTTTGGAGTGATTTAGGTGTGACTTTACTAAGGAACCATATCACTAGAAATAGGTTTTGACGTTTCATATGATTTTTATGTATTGTGTGTATTTGAGGTAAAATAAAATAATGTAATTCATTGAGATTTTATCAAAGAACCATGGTTAAATGTCCCTCACTCCCCTTCTCAGTCTTTTTTCTCTGTTTTCCCCCACTTCAACCCCCTCCTTTTTTCAATTTCTACTCCATATTACCTATATCTGAAATTCTCCTTACAAGCTCACCTCCATCCCATCTTCACTTATGGTCCTTTATGCTTTCCCAGTTTCTAAATTACTCCAGGTTGAATAGACACGTCTGAGTATTTCAGCTATGAACCAAAGCTTAGAGAGATACATACAGAGTTAGTCTTTCTGGGTTTGTATTATATCACTCAACATAATTATTTCTAGGTACATCCATTCCCAATGGAAAATAATCCCCTACCTCCATTTTTGCTAGACAAACTTAATTATTTACTGCATTCTAACTCTTAGCCTTATATCTTGAGATAAGTGTAATTACCACTCCTCTTCAAGAAGCCTCTTTCAAAGAAAATGGAGAGCACCACAGAAAACTACAGCTGCACAAAATGGGGAAATCAATGGATTGTGTGGATCCCAACACAAATGGTTGCTTCTACATCACACTCCTTGCATCTATGACTTAGGGGACAATAAAGAGGAGGAGTCAAATATATTCCAAAAGAAAGAACACCAGTAAATCTTCAGAGAAAATTGTCTTTCTCAGAAATGGTTGCATAACAAATACCATAATAATGGCAATATTAATATGGAAGTGAGATAGTTTTATGGGGTCCAACCTCTATATAAATAACTATAGACAAGTAATGACTGCTGGGAGAGGGAGTTTTAGCCTCTCCATAGGAAGAGCTCTCTTACTGTCTAATGCAGTGGTTAGCCCTGAAGCCATATGCATAGAAATACCAAAGTTGTAAAAAAAAGAAAAGAAAAGAAATACCAAAGATGTATTTGGCAGTTCATGTTTTATACATGTATGTGTTTTTGTGTGGGGAAGGGGTTGGGCGTGTCGGTACAAAATAATAATCAAAGCATAAGCAGACATAAGAGAGGTTAAAAAAGGATTCCTGGGCAGGCTGGGGAGAAAAAAAGAAAAAGTGTAATCAGTACTCCTGCCTTTTCCAGGCAGCTCTCCTCCTGCTTGGGCTTTCTACATGAGCGTGCCCTACCCCCAACTAGCTGCTTCTCAGCCACATGCCCGTTTCTGTTTCAACATTATAATGGACTCTAACTCTTTGGAATTGTAAATCCAGAATAGACTCTTTCCTCTATAGTTACTGTGGTCATGGTGTTTAATACAACAAATGAAAACTAATTAATCAGGAAATATTCAGTTTCTAAGGAAAAATAGCTCGTTTAAAACTCAGCGGCAAAAAACAATGACATCTTGAATTTTGCATGCAAATGGATGGAATTAGAAAACACTTTGCTGAGTGAGGTAACCCAGACCCCCCAAAAATGAATATGGTATGTACTCACTCATAAGTGGATTCTAGCCATAAACAAAGGACACTGAGCCTATAGTTCATGATCCAAGAGAAGTTAACTAATAAGGTGAACCCAAAGAAAAACATATATAAACCTACCTGGAAATTGGAAGCAGACAAGTTTGTCTGACAAAATTTGGGAGCATGGGGTCAGGGGATAGAAGGAAGGGGAGAAGGGGAAGAAGATGGGAGAATGGGAGAATTAGGGAGAACTTGAGGGAATGGGAGAGTTCAGATGGAAGAAGGACAAAGATGAGAGCAAGGAAAGAGATATCTTGATTGAGGGAGCCTTTTGGGGTTAACGAGAAACCTGGTTCCAGATAAATTCCCAGGAATCCACAAGGATGACCCCAGATAAGCCCCTAAGCAATAGAGGAGAGGGTGCCTGAACTGGCCTTGCCCTGTAGTCTGACTAATGATTATCTTAAATATCACCATAGAACCTTCGTCCAGTAACAGATGGAAACAGAGGCAGAGATCCATTGGAGCACCAGACTGAGCTCCCAAGATCCAGTTGAAGTGTGGTAGTGAGATTATGAGTAAGGAGGTCAATACCATGAGGGGTTCACCCACTGAGACAATGTGCCTGAGATAATGGGAGCTCACCAATTCCAACTGGACTGGAAATAAATGATTGTGGGATCAAAGTAGTCCCTCTGAATGTGGTTGACATTTGGGGTAGACTGTGTGGCCAATGGAAATGGCACTGAGATTTGTCTCTACTGCATGTACTGGCTTATTGGGATCCTATTCTCTTTGGATATATACCTTGCTCAACCTAGATGCAGTGCAGAGGGCCTTGGACTTTCCACAGGGCAGGGTGCCTTGCCCTTTCTTAAGATTGGAGGGTGTTGGGGGAGGGTGTGTGGAGTGGGAGGGGAGGGAGAGGAGGGGAAGAAGTGGGAATTTGGATTTTTTTAAGTAATAAAAAAACTCCAGGAAAACAGAATCCTTTCCTGTTTACACTAAAGTTTATAAATCAGTTTTCAAACATGATTCTTAAGTACAAAATGATACAAACTGTCCAAATAAATGAGATCGAGAAATATTAGCAATAGTGATAACAATTTATAATTATATAATAGGACAACTTAGAGATACAATTTGAGTTTGTACATTTAAATTGGAAGGAATGTCTCCATCCCATAGGTAATGGACCTCTCTGGGATCTTCTATTTCTGCTTCTTCCTGTTGCCCTCCCTTCTGAGTAAGGTTAGATAATGTCATACTCAAAAGGGAGAAAGTTGATTCCTGTTCACAATATCTGGCTGGAGGAGGGAGGAGACTCCTATCTGTTTCTACAGAGTGTTCACTAGAAACCTCTGAGTACTGGATGAAACATATATACCATGAAGCAATTAGGGCTAATGCATTCAGTGTAGCAGTGAGACTCAAATATCAACATAAACAAAGATGTGTCAGTACTATGTGTGGATAACCAATTATTTGAAATAGAAATCAGGAAAGAATTACCAATTTACAATAGCAATACCAAATAAGATATGGCAGAATAAATTTTAACAGAAGAGGTGAATGAGTTCAATAAATAAACTTGTTAACCAATACTAGCTTGAAAAGGGTCGTGAAGCCAACATTTAATAATAAAATAAAATTGAGTAAAAATTTCAAAAATAAATAGTTATACTTTGAGTTTATGAAGTGAAAATGACAAGAATTCACATCTTTGTATCTTGGAAATATCAATATCATTAAAATGTTCACATAATTCAAAGAAATATATATAATTGATACCCTTCAAACATCAGTAAAATATATTTCAGAACTAGAAATAAGTCCTGAAACTCTAAATGCTTCCCCAAATAAAATCAAGAGTAGCTAAAGCATAATACTGGTACAATCAATAAACACATTGACTAATGGAAGAAAACATAAAGCTTAAAGTAAACTTATGATGTAAAGATAACATATTTCCTAGAAGGTACTGAGAAAAAAACTTTGAGGAAAGACTAAGTCTCCTATAAATGGATTGGGAAACATTAAAATCCATAAACAGAATGAGACAGCTGCAGGTAGACTATATCTATTGCCTGTTACATTTGTCAAGAAAAAATTCAAACTTAACTAATGAAAACATTAAGGAAACAAAATTGAAAAAGTCAAGATTTTTTTGTCAAGACCAAAAGCCATAGTAGTTAAAACTTTAAAAACATATAAATGGGAGTAAAGAGTAAAGAAGACTAAACAATCAAGAAAAAGATCTCAGTATTCTGAAGACAGAGATCATAGAAACATAGAAAATACTTGGAAACAACATATCTGACAGTGAATTTATTTCTACAATATATATGGAAATTCTGGAAACTTAATAGTATATATAAACATAGACACATGCATTATATATATCATATATATATTATGAATTTAAAAAATACAATAGATTCTCTTTGTAAACAATTTGCAAAAATGTATTCAAAATAAAACAGATATACAGAAAACATGTTTCTAAGAAAAATACACAGTTGAACTATTTTGGAAATGAGTAAAGATAAATGTTCTTAAGGATGTGCAGAAGGGGAAATTTGATCATTGTTTTAGGGAGTGTGTGTGTGCGTGTTGTATGTAGAGAAAATTATATAAAGTTGCCAACACTTCAGAAATCCAAGTGGAAAGGAGAAAGAGTGGGGAAGGATGGTTCTAAAGAAGACAGGATATTTTCCAAATAAGCGTATTTTTTCTATTGTTGAAAAAAAAGAAGTCACAATCAGGGATTCTGTATGTAGAGAAACTGTCTTTGATAAAAAACTGGGAAAACAGGGCATCATTAGAAAGAAAAAAATGTATGTGGAATTTACTAGTATGAGATCTACCCTATGGATTCCTCATGGAAGAAACAAAATAATAAAGGAAGAAATTTCATGCAATCAGATATAAAAGAACAATTGAAAGAGTAATTCATAAGGTTAAACCTCCAAGAAAGATGGTATGTACAGAAAAGTCAGTCTCAAAGTGTCATTCACTATGACTTTATGTTTATGCTACCCTGTCAAAATGATGTTTTCATACATCAAAAGTGGTCCAAGTTTATTGAAATGCGGATATTGATAAAGAGTTATTTTCTTTAAAGATGCAGCCATTGGTAGGACTAATACAGTTTAAGGAATGTCCCCATGCTTAAGAGTGTATGAGGAACACTAATGGAATTTAGTAGGTTTAAAAATAAATTAAAGAACCCAAGTAGGGTAGATATGAAAGAAGCTGTGGATTTTGGAGGATATGTGGAAAAGGTGAAAAGACTTAAAGTTAAATATATGAAATTCCTAAAGAATTAATAAAAATATTTTTTTAAAAAAGAATCAGAAGAAACTCAAATGGCTGAAAGACACTTAAGGAAATGTTCAACATCCTTAGCCATCAGGGAAATGCAGATCAAAATAATTCTAGATACCATCTTACAAATGTCAAAATGGCTATGATCAAAAACACCAATGATAGCCTATGCTGGAGAGGATGTGGAGTAAGGGAAGCACTCATTCACTGATGGTGAGAATACAAACTTTTACAACCACTTTGGTTACCATTACAAGTAATTAAATCAAATTTCTCAGAAAATTGGGAATCAACTAACCTCAAGATCCAGCAATACTGTTCTTGGGCATATACCCAAAAGATGCTAAATCATACTACAAGGGCACCTTTGCAACTATGTTCACAGCAGCATTATTTGCAATAGTCAGAATCTGGAAACAACACAGATGACACTCAACAAAAGAATGGATAAAGAAAATGTGGCACATTTATACATTAGATTACTACTCAGTGGTGAAAAAATATAATGACAACTTGAATTTTGCATGGAAATAGTTGAATCTAGAAAACATAATATTGAGTGAGGCAACACAGACCCAGAAAATCAAATACTATATGTACTACTTATAAGTGGAGACTAGCTATAAACAAATAATATTGTGCCTATAGTTCATGATCTGAAAGAAGCTAAGTAATAAAGTGAACCCTAAGAAAACATATATAGATCCACCTGAAAAGTCAAAATCACCTGACAAAACTGGGAGTATGTGGGAGGGGGAGAAGGGGATGTGGAAGAGGAAGAGGAGGGAAGAAGGAGAGGGGTGAGGAGAACTTGAGGGACCATGGTAGCTGAGATGGAGGAAGGACAAAGATGAGAGCAAGGAAAGAGATAACTTTATTGATGGAACCATTATAGGGTTAGCAGGAAACCTGGCTCTAGAAAAATTCCACAAGGATGATCCCAATTAAGACCCTAAGCAATAGAGGTGAGGAAGCCTGAACTCGTCTTGCCTATAGTCAGACTGATGAATATATTAGATATCACCACAGAACCTTCATCTAGCAACTGATGGAAACAGAGGTGGAGAACCTCATCAGAGCCTGGACTGAGCTCCCAAAGTCCAACTGAAGAGGGGGGAGGAATGAGAATATGAGCAAAGCGGTCAAGACCATGATGGATACACCCACTGAAACAGGCTACCTGAGATAATGGGAGCTCACCTACCACCAGCTGGACAGGGAAGGAACAAGCATTGGAAAAAACTGAATGTGGCTGACAGTTGCATGGCTGGGGCAGACTAAGGGGCCACTGGCAGTAGTGCCAGCATTTATCCCTACTACTTTTACTGGCTTTTGGGGAACCTATTCTCTTCGGATGGATACCTTGCTCAGCCTAGATATAGTAGGGAGGGCCTNCTGAATGTGGCTGACAGTTGCATGGCTGGGGCAGACTAAGGGGCCACTGGCAGTAGTGCCAGCATTTATCCCTACTACTTTTACTGGCTTTTGGGGAACCTATTCTCTTCGGATGGATACCTTGCTCAGCCTAGATATAGTAGGGAGGGCCTTGGACCTTCCCTAAAGCAATGTGTCTTACCCTCCTGAGGAGTGGATGGTTGTGGGTTAGGGGATTATATGAAAGGGATGGGAGGAAAGGAGGGAGTGGAACTTGGATTAGTATGTATAATCAAAAAGATAGTTTTCTTTTAAAGAAAATTAAAAATTGACAGATGTGAAAGCAGCTGTGAAAGAACAGCAAAATGATCATAGCACTGATGGGATTCTTTGCATTTGAGTGTTTTAGCATGAGTTTCCTTCCTGTGATTTTGTACTATACTTTTACATGATACATCATTAGAGAAGGCTAGGAAAAAGACATCCACTGAGCTCTGTTTCATTTTGTAATAACTGAGTTTTTTTGAATGATGGTGGGAGGCTCATACAAGTTTTTTTTTGTTTTTTGCTCATAGCAATTCTTTTTGTTTCTTTGATGTGTGATTCCCCTCCACATGCTATGATTATGTTTTGTTGTCATTGGTTAATAAAGAAACTTCTTTCAGCCAATGGTTTAACAGAATAAATATATCCAGGCTGGAAAAGATATATATATATAGAGAGAGAGAGTAGGCAGAGTCAAGGAGATGCTGTGTAGCCACTAGAGAACAAAGACATGAACTACCGGCTGGAATCTTACCAGTAAACCACAAGCCTAGTGGTCAAATACAAAATGATAGAAATTGGCTAATTTAAGATGTAAGAGCTAGCTATAAATATGCTTAAGCTATTGGCCTAACAGTATTGCACTTAATACAGTTTCTGTGTGATTATTTTAGGTCTGGGCAGCCAGACCTAATGAACAGTTTCTGCCTAAAGAATGGCATGCCATCATGTGCCAACCTGAGGGAGTTTGGAAAGGAATTTTAGGCACAAAAGAACAGAGTTAAGTGCAGTTTCTTGGTAGCTACACTTTTTTACATAGGCTCTGTTTGCTGGTGGCTAATAGGGATGCTGTGGCTCCTGTAAGAAAAATTAAAAAAAAAAGACAAGACTAAATTGACAGCAGGGTTGAAGGGGAGGGGAGAAGAAAATAGGGGAGCAGAGAAAAAAGAAAAGGAATGATGAGTCAGCATAGAAAATTGTAGCTTCCTGGTTTGGGCAGCACAAACTCTTGCTCTTTTAGCATGCCAAGCACTTAAATGGGGTGTGTGGGCAGTGTGTTGCAATTTATTTGGTGGCAGCATAAGATAAATGATTGCTAGAGTTGAGGCAGTGAGGATATCTCAGTGAATGGACCTCAGCCATGTTGGACTGGGTGGAGCCAAAAGGCAAACTAGCCTTAGTCCTAGCCACTCTCTATAGCATTTTAAGGCATGCTCCTGGACAGAAAAGATTACTGATACAAAATAGGACTGATTCAGACATAAAAGACCTCTAAATGAGACACAGTGTGTTTAAAAATTGTACATAGGCTTGGGAGAAAGAAGAAAAGAGTATAGAGAGTCATAAAAAATCATCTTTAAAAATAAAACAAGGTCTTTAAACAGACAGAGCACAGACATTCACAGATTAAAGTAATAAAGAAAAATAAGCCAGGTAAAGATGAAAGAGAGAGTTTATATTATGCATATTACTGTATTTTCTTTGAAATTTTGACTACAAAGATATATTTGATTCTGGAAGATATTTGATAAATTAAGACAACATATATACTTTAAAGGTATCTTTACTTCAAAATTTGGGTCCTAGGATATCTTGCTTTGGAAAATAGGTTCTGCTTTTTTTCCACAGAGGATGAGAACCTGTGGATTTATTCCAGATTAAGATAGTTTGATGGACCAAGAGCCCTGAAAGGTCTCTGTGAACCCCCCCCAAAATACTATTCTCTACCCTCAAAAAGAACAGGAATCATTTTGGAGAGAATGAAGCCCAAATTCCCAAATATTGCTTATAAATGTTTGTGTGCATTTCAAGGGTGATATGCTATGGAGATGAATTGTTTGTATTGGTATGGGTATTAGTCTATTTATACAAATCTAAGGTCAATTTTATTATATGTATATTTGTGCTCTTGATTAAGGTATTATGGTTGTGCAGCTCATTTAAAAATGCAATATATAATTAAAAATATAGGTTAATAGGTAATCATCTATAATAGTCAAACTTGTACTCATGTCAGTTAGGTTTTCTAGATGTACAAAGATATATTTCAGATGGCTAGATATTCTTCAAATCTTTAAAAATACTAACAGTATATGGCATTTAAAATGTTTAAAAAACTAAGACTTTTCTCGTCAATAAGACATATTTGCTTCTGGCAGCACCAACCTACTTCAAGAGGATAATAGGCATTAAAGAAGCTCCTTATGGAGTTGGTTAGCCATTTGGGTAAGAACCTGCTCTTGCTTGGACTGCTTGATGTTACGCTTTATGAACTGGACATGCAGTACCCAGAGAAAAAAAATGACTGCTGAACTTTCCTAAGGGTGAGACCATTCTTCGGGGTTCCTGCTTCATAAAAGAGTCTGCCAGACATTCTGCAGGACAAAGAAGAAAGTGACCAACAAACTGCCAATATAGAGGGAACTGTCTTTGAAATTTACTGCTTCATGGAAAAGTCTGTCAGATACTATGTACCTGTAGGCTGAAGATAGATGATGCAATAATACAGAAAATCTTTGGGTGACTATCCAGACAGCAAGATATCTCTATCAATTCTAGAGTTTTTTAAGTTGCTTACAATGCACTTCCTGTTAACTCAGGTAATATTATATCCTTTAGGAGTCTTTGATGAGTTGATGAATAGATAGTTATAATTATAGTTTCCCTCAGTTAAGATAAAGATAAAGTAGATAAAAATATTGTAACTATAATTATTGCTTCATAACTGCTTTGTTGTATGTGATCTTAGCTATATTAAAGTTAAAAATCTTCATTTTTTAATTAGACAGAAAAGGGGAGTTGATGTGGGATTCCCCTCAGTATGCTATGAATATTTTTTTATTGCCATTTATTAATAAAGAAACAGTTTTTGGCCAATGACTTAACAGAATATAGCCAGGATTGAAAATATATATAGAGAGAGTAGGCAGAGTCAAGGAGACACCATGTAATCACTGGAGGAGATGCCATTTAGTCACTGGAGGAGAAAGGCATGAACTGCCATCCAGAACCTCACCAGCAAAGCACAAGCCTCATGGTAAAATATAAATGAATAGGAATGGGTTAATTTAAGATGTAAGAGCTAGCTAGAAATATGCTTAAGCTATGAGCCCAACAGTATTGCTATTAATACAGTTTCTGTGTGATTATTTCAAGTCTGGGCTGCTGCTGTGAATCCAGCAAACATCCTCTGCCAATGGTTGTTTTCTTGTAACATTCTCTTTTCACTTTTTCTTCACATTATCAAGTGAAAATCACCCAGATACCCTCTATCTGTGAAATGAAGATTTTATAAAACTGCCTGGAACTGTAAAAGTGATTATTTTATACAGAAACTTAGAAAATTCTATCCCAAGTCCCTGTGGAAAAGTAGCCTGGGGACCAAAGAATAATTTTGGTTAAGTCCAAACATTGGTTGAATTGAAGTGGATCTGTGAATTAAAGATGAGATGTGACTTCTATCCCCTCTTGGGTGAAAAAAATGTATTTTCAAGGAAACAGGCATACAAAGATGAAAATATGGAGGTCTAGAAAATACCCAGAAATGTATTAAAATTACTAATATTATATTCTATAATGATGTAAGTAAAAACAACTCAAGGACAAGATTTTTGAAAAGAATGTATTGTATTTTTAAAGTATATGACTGTTTATTAAACTTTTTATACTTGTAATATAGAACTCAATTTACACATTCACCTACAATTTTCAAATTTATCATGACTGCTCATTGTTTGGCAGCTAATCTTTCATCTTTTAATAACAAAGACTAAACAAAAAGAGAGGTTATTTTTTCTAATTCACATATTAGGGTGACTATCTCCTGCATAAGTATTGACATATTCCAAAATGTACTTTCTTATGAATAAGAAAGTCATTATTTTTCAAAATACCTCTTCTTCTAAATTGTATGTGGAATGACAATGAGAGCAGATTGAAAAGCAGAGGATCCATTCCAATTTAAGATATCTTCCAGGTGACTTAGACTGTTGTGATTTTTTAACACCTTCAAGTTGTTGCAGAATTCCTGATGCTATCATTTGTTTAAAAATATGTATCTCCTACCTTCAGTATTCAGAGAGCTGTGTTATGTTACATGAAAGAGTCAAAACTAAACCAAATAGGTGCTTGGTCCCTAGGAGCAAAAATGAGATGGTTTTCCTAATATCTCCAGAGACGAACTGAAACATATATGAAAATATCAATAAAAGAAATAGTATTTGTAATGGAAGAATTAAGAGATGATTAGGAGCAGGGGATTGATGGAGGAGGGCCATCTGTCTATGTGTTACTTTCATTGGTTAATAAAGA
>LOJH01047843.1:0-13132 GCA_001685095.1 Ellobius talpinus
GAGGAGGAGGAGGAGGAGAAAGAGGAGGCGGAGAAAGAGGAGGAGGAGGAGAAGAAGGAGGAGGAGGAGGAAAGAGGAAGGAAGAAAGGAAGAAAGGAAGAAAGGAAGGAAGGAGAGGCAGCAGTCACAGGAGCTATTATAATCTTATTAACTGGAGGTTTTGTGGTTAGATGTATACTCTTATGATTACATAAACTGGGGAAAATTCATAGACAATGGACATCCGTATAAAAAGTACAATCATGTACTAATTTGAGTGTTTAAACTGGTAAGAATTTTGAAGATTATAATAAAGGTCTAGAGTCTGCCCTTGAATTGATGAAGGGATTCAACATAATTTTGCTGAAATTTGTCAAGGTCACTTGGAACTCAATGAAAACATTTAAGTGCATCTTACTGAATACGATAGTCACAGTACAGTTAGCCTGATACTAAGCCACTGCATCAAACAAAGAGGAGGGGCTGTCTTGTCCTCATTTCCTTGAGAAGTAGTAAAGCACAAGTCCATGAACCGCAAGCCGTGGTGTGAACAAAGCAAGCCAGGGCGTGGAGGATAAGTTCTTTGTGAGCCAGACTGAGTGCTGCGAAAGGCAGAGTGTCCGGAAAGGATCTGTGGAAGAGCTGGACCACCAAAGAGATGCTGAAAAAGCAGGAGAACGTTGAGCATTTGTGACGAATCACGAGAAAGGTGTCTGTGGGGAGAGAGCCTACGTGCTCTCCCAGCTGAGGTACGCAAAAGGGGCAATGAGCCACACCATCTATACACCGGATTCTTAAACAGTCACGAGAAATTCAAAAGGTACATGGTTTGTGCTGAGCCATCTCTGTCCTTTCATCTGGTGTCCCCTGTGATGGATGAAAGTCATTTGCGAAACAGCTGAGAGGCTGCACATATGAGCACAATACAGGCAGGACCATATGGAGATTAAGTTCATAACCTCGGCCTTCTTAGTGCTGTGGCCTCTCTAGACGAACCCCTCTGTCAGGGAAAGCTGGACACTAGTGAAAGCACTGTATGTGAGCCAAAGAGTGGGTGCTGTGCTAACCCCATTTGCAAGGGATAAAAAAAAAAGCAGGGGTCTCAACTCAGCTTCTGTGTGTGCAGGGACCTGAGGGAGTCAGGTAAGGAACAAGTGGAGGCTTGGGAACAGTTAACAGTGTGTTAACTGGTACTTCCCTGGGGGAGAAGCAGCCCTGTCAGACCCTTTGGACAGAAGGTGACTGGAGCCACACACTGAAAGCTGAGAGCAGGAGCTAGTTCCCTGAATGCTGGCATTTCTAAAGTCTCTGAGGTCCTAAAAACAACAACGTGAGCCTGTGTGTTTGCATGTGCATGTGTGAGAGAGTGCATACACGTGTGTGTGTGTGTGTGTGTGTGTGATCAGCATCTCAGAGTGGAAGAAAAGGGTGTACAACTGTAAGCTTTTCTGAAGGAGCCATTCTAAGGCTCATCTCCTACCGAGTTTAGCTGGAATAGAATTACGAAAGTCTTTGTCATGCAGACAGTTTAAGAGGAGCTGGGTTCATCTTAGATGTGTAGCCTTGAGCTGTTAGAAACTGTGTTAAGCCTTTCTGTGAGTGGGGATGGGGTGTGTAAAATCATGTGTCACTTTTAGACCGAAGTTGAGACAGACTGGGAAAGGGTCTGTCCAAAGTTTGTCAAGAGTCTTTGCCATCTTCCAATAGAATGCCCGATGTTCTGCCTAGACCACTGTTTAAACTGACATCCTAAGACAGATGTTTTATTGTTTTCTCTCCGTCATAGCCTGGATAGCTAACTTAGGGTTTGCTCTTCTCTCTATCTACAACCTCAGGGAAGTTGTATTTGGAAATTATTCTAGGGGCTGGCATAGCTCTTTGGTTCCACTTTCTGCAGAGCGTTCAGAAACCGGGATGACCTTGAAAACCTTCCTCTGCCCATTGCTTGGGCCTGAGCAGGTGCAGTTTAGAATAACCTCAAGAGGGGTTGAACTTTAATAGGCAACAAGCTGTGTTTAGCTGGCCCAGCCTGTGCAGACTTACTAAATCAAAATTAAATGTTAATGCTGGCAATGTCTGTTCCCCTCTGCTGGGGAAACTAAAGTGCAGAGAAACGAGGCTCTAACAGCTGTTAGTAATCGGGCCTCCCCCCCCAGCCTGGGTTCTTAGGATTTACACCAACACCTAATAATGGTCATGTCGTGTGAAATGCTCACCTCGTCAAGAGGTCGAACTGGAGGAGTGTGTTCCTGCAGAGGCTGAAGGTCCTTGAGAGAAACACAGGGGAGGGTATTGATACACAGAAAACAGACACAAAAAAGCAGAATGGTCCTATGTCCTCCAAAATAATGTCATTCCCAGGCAGCTGCTGAAGCTGCCCTGCAGCTGCTGTGACCAGCCCATGCTTCAGGGATGGCCGGCTTCCCCACAGGCCTATCATGGACACTTTTGTTGTCCTTTCCTATAGAACGAGCTATCCCAGAACTCTGCAACGTTCTTGCCCGTTGAGCGCTGAAGCACTCCTGCCCATCATTTTTTCTGAATGCATCGCTGCAGGCTATGGATCCTTCAGGAATCATGGTTTCATTCACAAATAATGGCTGCCTGGATTCCCGTGTCTGATACAGGCCACAGAGAAAGCTGAGACCACCATCACCATTCCAGGCTTCCACTCCTCCAGAATGGTGTTGTGTGAGGAGTGTTGGTTCCCCAGCCTTGGGAACAAACCCTGGGTCTTCTGTGCGGTTGTTCCCCTGGTGAGTCAAGTGGCCTTGGAGGAATGAGCCCTAACCCAGAGCTCTTAAATCAACATGAGAATTTCACATGTGTGGTTACTGGGGGCAGCAGAGATCTCACAGATTTAAATAGAAAAAAGAGGAGAGGGAAGAGGAGAGAAGAGGAAGTAGCAGCAGCTGTTCTTGCTTTTCAGGCAATGCCAACCACCCGAGTTGAGTAGAGTCAGGAGTGAACGGTGGGCTGTTTGTGGTAGGCACTGAGTCCTTCTGCGTGAGGTTCTTACAAGAGGTATGTGGAAAAACTGTCACACGGGACTTGTGAAAAAGACATGGACTAGGCATGGTACCCTTTGAGTTTGAGGCTAGTCCTGTCTACATAATAAGTTCCAGGTCACCCAGAGCTACATCATGAGACCCTATCTAAAACAATGAAAACCTAACTCTTTACTGACTGGAAAGATGATTCAGTCGTTAAGAAGACTTGATGCTTTTGTGGAGGACCCAGGTTCAGTTCCTACTCACTCCTATCCAGAGGCTCACAACTGCCTATAACACATAATTTCAACTCCAGGGTATCCAATGTCCCCCTCTGGCCTCTACAGGCACCCTCATTCATGTACATATGCACACACAGACACACACACACACACCATAAATACATATTTAGAAGAGAACTAAATAGGCTATTAGTTCTCATACCCATCCCCAGCTTCTAGCTTCTCTGAAGCACGTGGTCTGGTATCTGAACATTTGCAGTCTCCAGGCTCTCTTCTCCAAATGATATTCAGGTTTAGCCAATGGGGAGCCCCCCCTCGAATCCCAGAGTTGATAAAAAGATATTTTAATTGGAAGACTCATGAAATCCAACAGATGCTGGAAGAAGTCTTCTAGGAGTTTTTCTTATCTAGCTGAAAGGAGAGACTTAAGAAATGAAGCCACTTCAGATCTCCTTGAGGCAGGAGAAACCTCTGTAGATGGGGACAATACGGGCAGGCAGAAAACAGATGACACATGACACACACAGCACACTGTGTCCCAGACTCTCCTGTTTCTCCTTATTCTTGCCCGGTGGGATTAACATTTCCTCACCAATGTCTTGGCCTTTGTGTACCTGCACATACAAAACACACACACACACACACACACACACACACACACACACACGAATAGAGAGAATGTAATTTAAATGACTTTTAAAACCCCTAGACAGAGGAAATCCGATGGCTTTTTTCCTCTCTTGGAAATCCCTCCTCCCTTAGGCGTTTTCCTCACTTTTTCCGCAATCTCTCACTGACCTGTAACAATTCTTAATATCGCCTGTTTCTGCTTTGCAGACTCCTGTAAGCCTATGTCATTTCGTTGTCCTGAGATAATAAACTCGGAACCACCATCCCGGATCAATCTGTGATGACCACGGGTGTCCAGCACCTTAGGTCCCTGGGTCATGCACGATTGAGCTGTGAAGGACTCTCAGAAACCCTGACCTGGGACTGCAGAGATGGCTCGGCAGTTGAGAGCACCAGCTGCTCATTTGGAGGACCCAGGTTCAATTCCCAGCACCCACATAGCAGCTCACAACTGCCAATAACTCTAGGTCCAGGGGATCCACTTATGACGACTGCATACGGAGCCTTGGTGAGGACCTCACGGCGACCATGGCCATTTGACAACGGTCCAGCATTTCAGCATTGCAGACCACACTTCTCCGGCCCCCTTTTGCTTTCATTTTTAACGATTCTCATTATTAATGCCTTTCCATTCGGGTAATTTTGTGTGGGATTGTTTATATCTTTGTAAAGGATGAAAATGTGTACAATGGTATCATCTCTAAACATTATAATTCTTTAGAAAAAACATTCCTGCCCCAGTGGAACCAGGAATTCCATTGTGCCCTCCTAATTACACCAAGAACAGGAAAGTTAGAGATTTCCTAGACACCCCTGACCCCAAGGATGAAAAACCTACAATCCAGATCCAGAACTGGAGGCCATGAAAGGCAAGGGGTCAGTTATTAAGTACAGAGAAATCAGAATGGTACAGTGTAATGGAAAAACAAAACTATAGTGTAGTGTCTGCTCCCCAGAGTCCTTTCCCAAGGTCAGGCATCTGGATGAGGGTCCCCATTCCCTGGGGGCTTAAGGAAAATCCCTGCTTCATCCTGTTCATTAAGCAGTCAAGGACTCAAATTTTGTTACCAAGAGACTTAACTTTTCCTTGTTTTCTGGTCTTTGATTTTTTCTTTTTTTTTTTTTTTTAGATAGGATCTTGCTAAATAGCCCTGGCTGACCTGCAACTCACCCTGTAACCCAGGTTCACCTGCCTCTGCCTCCTGAGTGCAGGGAGTGAAGGCATGCACCGCCACTGCCCAGTGATGACACTTTTTTTTAAGGTTTTTATTGTTTTGATTTAGGCGAAGGTTTTTTGTTTATTTGTTTGTTTTTGTTTTGTTTTGTTTTGTTTTTCTTTATTTTCCAGGACAGGGTTTCTCCATGCAGCCCTGGTTGTCCTGGCACTCACTCTGTGGATCAGGCTGGTCTTGAGTTCAGAACAGAGATCGGCCTGTCTTTGCTTCCCGAGTGCTGGAATTAAAACCTGTGTCACTGCTGCCCGGCTGGTTATGTTTTTTGCACTATGCCTGGTTTCAAACCCAGAGCCTCGTGTCTGCTCGGCAAGCATTCCATCGATTAAGATACAACCCCAACCGAACTCTTTTTATTTTTTAAGACTTATTTTTAGTTTTAGTTATGTATTGTATGTGGGGGCGGGGTGTGTGCATGCGGGTGCAGGTACCATGCCCATGGAATTGGAGCTCTTTGACCTCAATTCTGCTTTCTTTGGGATTGTTTTTATGATGGCGAAGTGGCATCATAAAAACTTACATATCTCCTCAGAAGAAAAACTGTACCAGAGGAGGTCCCCTTTTGTCTGTGACAGTAACTGTGCTCAAAATATCTGCCATGTTTTTCTCTTTTTAATCTGTTTTTTGTCATCAGAGTGCCAGCCGTGAACATTGGGACAGTTGAGAGGAAGACACTTCTGCTTCTCCCTTACATTTTCCTCCTAACTGCAGAGTTAGGATCTTAAATGTTCCCCCAAAGGCCCACGTGTTAAAGTCTTAATCTCTGGCATGGCGCTATTAGGAGGTAACGGAGCCATCGGGAAGTAGTACCTAGTGGGGGGTGTTTGGGTCCCTGGAGGTCTGTCCTTAAAGGAAGCCATAGAACTCTGGTCCTTTCCTCATTCTCTTTGACTTTGTAGCCTTGAGATGAGAGATTTTACTGTACCGGGTGTTCCTGCCATGACAGGATAGTGTGTGCTGCAGGACCCAAAGGAATGGGGCAATCAGTCATTCAAGGACCGAACTCTCCAAAACCATGACTCAAAACAAACTCTGGTCAGACCCAGCAACTCCTCAGGACAAGTCAGCCTAGACTACAACACAAGGCCGCCTCTCTCAATGAATGAGAAAGGAAGGGACAAGCTCTCAAACCGATGACATCAGCGAAACAGTATGTTCCTAGCGTGTGGGAGACACGAGGCTTGGTAGCTGGCACTGATGCACACATGTCCTGTTACTTTTGTAAGTTGATTGTCCCAAGTATTTGCTACAGGAATGGAAAGCTAACTAACACAATCGGTTTTTCTAAAAAAGAAAAAAAAAGTCCTTTATCTCTCATTAGCAGCAGCTTTGTTTAATAAAATAATTCCCATAGCTATATGAAGTGGTAATTAACTGCTCATCTGCCAAACAAGTCAAGAAAAATGAGTTCCAGGTGAGGAGGCAAGCATTGACCCTTTGCAGAGACCCAGAATCCCCAAGGGAAGACTACCTTTCTGTTTGCTTACACTCAGCCAGAGAACAGGAATGCTGAGTGCCCAGCAGCGCTTGCAGAGTGGTGGCAAATACAGACCAAAGGTATCAGAGGAAACAATGGATACAGCGAATGGGGGTGACCCAGAGGTGTTAGATGTTGCCCATCTCATTCCTTTAATGACTTCTGTCATTTACTTAATATTATTATGGAAGGAAATCATGACTAGGATGAGAAAAAAACTCACCCATTAAAAATTTAGAACACAGAGAACATTAAAAATTTCCCCATCCAGAAATAATTCATGCTGACACCAGCGTGCGGTCTCTCTGTGTTTGCTTCACACACGTGCATTTTTACAATGCACTCGACTGTGCTCCTATTATTGGTCCTGCATGAGGGAGCAAGGCCAGTGTGGCATCTGTGGTTTGGAGTGCGGCAGTTGCCAGAAGCTCCTGCGAGCAGCAGTTTCACACCTTCCTGTGTGTGGCAGAGCGGCTAGGCTTTCATGTTTTCACTGTTGGCTTGACGAGAGCTGAAAAGAGGGAGCGGCTGCCTTGGTGAGGAAATGAAGGTGGGCCGATCCTGAGGACGGACACCCGAGGTTGTTCTCTGACCTTCACAGGCAGTGCGAGCTTATGTACTCACGCATGCACGCACACATACACATGCAACACAAGGAGGCATGTTAGATGGGCCAGGCTGGCTAGATATGTTCTAGACAGGCCTCTCAGCTCCCCCTTCTTTGTCTGAGTTAACCAATCCAAAATGACGGGAGAGAGACCTGTCCCAGGGGAGGCGGCTTGAATGAGCATGGCCTCCGTGGCTCACAGATTTGAATACTTGGTCACCAGGGAGTGGCACTATTTGAAAAGTTTAGGAGGTGTGGCCTTGCTAATGGCCATTCAGTTCTTTATTAAACCGATCACAGTGTAACATCTTCACACAGTATAAAGGAATGTTCCGCAACAGATGTACCCACTGATGGATTTCTAAACTGCCTTGATTTACAGCTTTGTCCAGTTACTGAAAAACTTAATGAAGCTGCTTCCATGGTAGAACGTGGAACCTGGGGTAACCTAGCTCCCTGTTGCCTGCTCACTTAAATTAGGCTCCAGAATAAACTATCTCTTTGTAAGAAACATTAACTATCAATGGGTCTTTTCTATCAAATATTATAAATCCTGTGTTTACAACAAGCAATTTAAGTATTTTTATCTTCCTTACCCATGGTCCTCCTTTCTCCCTCGCTCAGTAAAACCTTTGTTTACACAAAGGTACTGCTACTTTCTCTACTAAAGTGGTTTTCCCTCTCTGTTTCATTTCCTTTGCACTTGGTCCTGGCCAATGGGGAAAAGACACTCACCACCTGTGTTAGAGTACAAACCAGTGACTTCCTGTTCCCCCTTCCGAGGGTTCCCTCTTGATCAAGAGCAAAGTTTGGAGGTGCTGAGACACCTCCATTGAGTGGTGATCTCTCTTTTGCAGCCCCCAAGTTATTTCTAACCCCTTTTCTCTGAGAGTTGTGACGGTCTTTACAAAGCGGTGACACTGAGCTCGTTCTCAAATATGAAGGAGACCTACAGAAATCCACCAAGCTCATATTTAGGATTGTTGGCTTGTTTTTTAAAGAAAGTATTTCTTATTGTGCCAAAAATTAATGACGCTTAAACATCAAAATTAATGTTAAAATTTTAATTTCTGCCCACAAAATAAAAGCAGGCAACAAGCCAGTTTCAGCCTCCTCCTCCTCCTCCTCCTCCTCCTTCCTCCTCCTCCTCTTCTTCCTCCTTTTCTTTATTACTGGGGGCTTCTGAGATAGGACTCGACCTCAAACTTGTGTAGGTGAGATCGCTTTTGAGCTCCTGTCTTCTGCCCTCATCCTCCTGGTGCTGAGGTTATAGGTGTGTGTCACCATTCTGGGTTTAGGCCTATCTTATCCAGACAGAAATTTACGCCAGCTACAATCCAGATCTGGTGAACTGCTGTGATAGGGGGGCCTGTGGTGAGTTTATCTTAGGGCAACAGATGGCAAGCAGATTGGACACTTTGACCCTTGACTGTTGCTGTAGCAACCCTGGCTCTGCAGTTGCTGCTAGTGAATGGATAGTGTGGACAGCCACACAGTTGCTGCCATGATCCCTGTCTAGTGTGCTTGTGAGTAACAAAGTCAGGAAAATCCAAATCCCCTACTTTAAGGCTGAGTGTGCTGGTATATGCCTTTAATTTCAGTATTTACTTCGGAAACAGAGGCAGGAAGATCTCTGTGAGTTCAAAGCCAGCCTGGTCTACAGAGCTAGTTCCAGGACAGGCTCCAAAGCTACAGAGAAACCCATTCTCAACCTCCCCCCAAAAGACTGTGTCTGAGAAGAACAATAACAACAAAACCCTACAACGTTAATAGTAAGGTAGTGGACACCAAGGGGATGTGTGTCATCTCTTCTGCTGCTCCCTCCCCACGTGACTTTCTGACTACTCTCCTACCTCAGTTTCCTTGTCTGTACAATGAGGTTAATAACTGAACAAAGAAATGAAATAAATGGAGGACATGACTACGCCTAAAGTATGGAGAGAATTTTTATTGTTGATAGCAGGCAGAGGGAAGAGTCCAGAATGAACATGGACTTTAAGGGGCGAGGGGGCAGGGAGAGCAAGAGAGGAGCCGCCAACCAAGATATGCGGCTGGCCAAGAGATCGGTGTAGCCCAAAAATGGCTGAGTTATATAGAGATCAGGTTGGGGGACCTTGGGAACAGGAAGCAGAAGCCCAGCCCTTGGGAGGGAGAGGTTTAGAGTCGTGGGTGGGGTGAGAAGTGGTGGGAGTAGCCACAGGTACTGAGGAATGCTGGGAGAGCTGGAAGGAGTCACAGGTACTGAGGGATGCTGGGAGAACTGGTTGATGTCTGCTTTGGTATGTTCATAGGCCCTCAGCCTTTTGTCCTGGGTTTCTGAGACCTCTCAAAAACAGCGGCTGCCTTGGTTATTTACAAACCAAATCAGCTATATAATTGCTTTGCTCGGTGAGTGGTCTCTGTAAGCCTTAGGTTTGTTAGAGCCATTCTCAATGCCACTGTGTTTCACAGTGGGGGTGAGGAAGAGGCCGGCTTCCCGGTGAGGCTGTGATCCTCTGGCAAATGCTTGATGAGTCTCTAAAGGCCCAAGTCTGCCATGTTCCTCAGAACCATCCCAGAGGTCTAACTTTGATCCTCTTTTCTAGCTCCCTGAGCAATTTTGAAAGTACCTAATTAGCGCTATAAGAAGTTTCTTTCTGGGGTTGGAGAGATGGCTCAGTGGGTAAGAGAACTTGCTGTGCAGGCTTAAGGACCTGAGTTCAAATCCCCAGGACCCACTCAAAAGCCCAACTATGACTGAACCCGCTTGTTATTTCTGTGGGGCTTGTTGGTGTCTGCCTAAAGAATATAGTGGGGAGTACAGAACACATGTCCTCTTCTGGCCTCCATGAGCACAGGCAGCCCCCCTCCTTAAGACACATGGGTGGGGCTCATCTCCTGCAAATAAATCCTCAGCACTCTACCCGATGAACTCGTGTCTTAGTTACTGTCCTATTGCTGTGAAGAGAAACCATGGCCAAGACATTGCTTCAGCTTCAGAGGGTGAGTCCATGACCATCGTGGAAGGGGACTTTGTTTTTCACAAGAGGAGAGCCCTCCTAAGGTACATTTTATAAGAACACTATTTTCATTTCTGAGGACTCTGCCTCCGTTGCCTACCCACCTTCTGAAGCCTCTGCCTCTAGATGACTTTGAGTGCTTGGGTTCATTGTGTGAATTTTGGACACAAGCATTTAGTAGATGGCAGTGGTGTTCTCTATTTGTTGGCACACTCCTTAGATGCCAGAGACTGATCTGTACCTCCAGGTAGCACAGTCTGCCATAGACTTATCAAATGCCTAGGCTCTAAAGCTCAATGTATGACGGGATTTATAAATCTCCACCGAAAAATAAAAGTTCCTGAGATAATCAAGGAGAAATTACAATGCACTCATCTCTAGCATGTTTTGTGTAGCATTTCCATTATTTGCTTTATTTTATTTTATTCACTTTTATGTTGTATGGAATGTCTTCCGTATCCATTTCATGTTACAATACCCAGAGGCAAATGGCAGTTTATAAAGGTAAAGGGAAAAACCATGTTAGGGTGAGTTGGTTAAATTTGATTGGACAGCTAAATTAGGGTAGCCTAAAGGAGGCTTTGGATTGCTAGACTCCATCACTTCCATTGCTGGACCTTGGTAGTCAATCTCAGGAGGAAGAAGTGGTCAAATATGGGAATGGACCTTGGTAGCCAGCTTTAGGGATGTAATCTAATGGTTTAGCAAAGCAGAAGGAATGGGGAGGAGGGTAAAAACAACATCCGTCATGGGCATGGTCGCTATGCTCCCGCTGCTAGAGCCCTTCATTGACCTAGATTAGCTGTGCATCTGAACAAGTGGCAGCTCAGTTGTTTTTCCTTCTGGTTTTTGCCTATGTATATGTATTTCCCTGCATGGATATGTGTGCACCGCATGAGTGCTTGGTACCCACAGAGGACAGGAGAGGTTGTAGGGTGCCCTGGAAATGGGGCTGCAGGTGGTTGTGAACTGTCTAATATGGGTGCTGAGAACTGAAGTCAGGTCCTCTGCAAAAGCAGCAAGTGCTCTTAACTAAGGCTCCATCTCGCCAGCTCCCCACTGAAAGACCTTTACTTTCCAGTCAAAGGTGTTTAGTTTGTAGTAAGTGAGAGCTAAGCAGCGTAACTGGGACAAAGCATGGGCCTCACTGTGAACGCAGGGTGGCTCGTAGGTCCAACCAGATATCCACGCAGGCTCACAGGGGTTGGACTAAGCAGCCGGAAAGCTGTCAAAAAATGAACCATTGTCTCTCTGCCACAACCCAAGCTTAATCTGTCTTTGCTTAGCTGAGCATGTCTGTTTCTATTTCTGCATAGGGGCTCCTCAGACTCAACAGATGCGATGCTGAGGGGTGGGTGGGGGTGCTCTCAGCAACGCCCCCAAATCCTCATTACGACCCTGGCATACACATCCAACAGGGGCTCAAAGAACAAACTTACCAGAATCCGATCTGTAAGCGTGGGGGGGGGGCACAGTTTTTGGAGGCATGAGAGAAGGTAGACACTGTGTCGAGGAGGTAACAATACTTCAGGGAACAAAGACTTTGTAAGTGTAAAAACTTTCCTTTTCATGCAAGGATACATTGTACACTGAGCATATTCTATCCCTACCTTCCCTTTTCTCACAAGACTTTGTGACTTTAATAGGAAGACAATGTGATGGCTATGCCTGCACAGAACATCATGACCTTCCCATTTAAAGCAGGTACTCTCTACATATGATATGTATCCCCATATAGGCACTTGGAATAGCTCACAGCCAAGGCTCGGTGGCTTGTCCCAATATACCATCTGGTTACTCTGAGAAATTATCAAAATAACTACCAAGATAATAATGAGATAAATAAAAATAGAACTCTGGAAGTTGTCCAATGGCCAAGTCATGCTCAGGATGCAATTAGGCAGTTTGAGAGGGGGGCATCCATTTTCTCAAGCCACCAGGGCACCATTGAAGGGGGTCTTACTCCAGTAAATGAGGCTAAATGGGACCCCAGTGACTGGAAAACTTGAGGCTGTTTTCAAAAGTTCTACTTTGCACCCAGGGATCATGGGGAGGAATCTGGATGGAATAAAATAACCAGATAAATAATGCAAAAGCAGCACCTGGGCCAAGATTGAAGCCGGAGTTGAGAGAATGGGCGCTGATGGGCATTTCAAACATATGTCACAGGAAGGTGACTATGGCACATTGATCAGCTCTGACACCAGGGTGTCAGCAAGGGCAAGTGTGCAAATGAATTCATGTATATATCCCTAGCTCATGTCAGGGCTGAGCTGAGGACAGAGACCCCGACAATGAGAAACTTGACGCTCAGAAGGAAGTGTGTGAAGGTCTGTAAAGCACGCCCCTCCTGGCACCCCTACTTTACACGCCTGCTCCCCTCACGGCTGACCCAGCACAGAAGCCAGGAGTTTTTCTGTATCTTCGTGGGTAGTCTTTGTTTGCAGAGGGAATGTTATTTTCTCTTTAGAAGTTAGTGTCGGGGACAATGAGGTGCGTCAGTGGGTAAAGCCCTTGTCACACGGCCTGACGACCTCAGTTGGAGGAAACACAGTCCCGGCAGTGTCCTCTGATTTCCACTCAGGTGACACGGCCCACGCTCAGACATAGACCATACACACTACCATAGTAAATAAAATAGCGTTCAAACTATTCAAACCCTAATTATTTCTTATGTTCTTAAAAAGCCAATGTTAAGTACTTGTAAGTACTTTAGAAGTCCAGACAATGTCAACATTTTAAAAATTTTAATTAACTACATATATCCCCTTGGCTATTTCCGGGTAGACTAATACATTCATTATATTTGATTTTCTTCACCATTATTATGTAAACAAACAAAACCTTCCCATGTTCTTGGATGTCTTAAAATCTAACAAACTGGTAGTGCTTCAACATAAAAATGCGAGCTGTTGCCAGGTGGTGGTGGCGCACACCTTTAATCCCAGAACTCGGGAGGCAGAGGCAGGCAGATCT
>LOJH01047845.1:0-13132 GCA_001685095.1 Ellobius talpinus
ACCTTTGGAAGAGCAGGCGGTGCTCTTACCCACTGAGCCATCTCTCCAGCCCAGGAGTTTTCCTTTAAAAAAAATGTTAACTTAAATATAGCTCGTCTTCTCTCCTTTTAATTTACTTCTCTTCTGCTTACCAAAGCTCACAGACTCACACTCACATATGAAGCTTTAAGCTCACTGATGCACATGCGTGCGTGAGGCTTTACTAACGTTCGTTGATGTATACACATGTGTGAAGCTTTACTTAAGCTCACGGACACACACTTAATGTGTGAGGCTTTACTGAAGCTCACTGGTGCACACTCGTGTGAGAGCAATGTTCAATTACATGGCACTCAGAGAAGAAATTGTGGGGAGCTGTGTTCTATGTGGTCTGGGAGAGCCTGAGATCAGAAGATCTTCTAAATGAAGACTGAAAAAAACAGGATCCTTGAAGGAAAATTCCCTGTTCCAAAATGGCATGGATCCTTGGAAGAAATTCAGAGTTAGTACCAATGTAGACACTCGATGCTCTAGTCTTTAACGCTTAAGGAGGAGCAAAGCAGGCTGGGTTCTTACTAGCCCAGGAGGAAAGAGACACGGATTTCAGAGACTGGGAGGACTTTATCTTCTTCATCAGAAGCAAAGGTTTGTTGTCATCCCTTCACCTACCACAAACCAAGGACTTCGACTGTTGTAGGGAGAGAGGACCTGCTTGTTCATCCCGGCAGTCCGGCTAGCTTAGCCCCAAAATAACCACACAGAAACTGTATTCAAATTCTTTCAAAAACCTTTTTTGTCAAAGAAGTAGTGTGAACATTATAATGATCAGGAGCCATCAGACATATTAATAAACAATGCCAAAAACTGGTTCATCTAACCACACAGAATACATAGTTGTGTTTGTCCTTTTACGATTTTAAGCCATGGGAAAAAATGATGGGTTTGTGTATGAAAGGCTTCTCCAACTGTTGACACTACTGAGAGGTGATTGAATCCTGGGGACACTAACCTTGCCACCTTATGAGTTTCTAGCAGAATAAGCTAATAGAAGAAGGTGGGACCTTGTTGCCAGGATCCAGACCAGTGCTTGCCTGCCTTTGTCCCTGGTCTCTTCTTCCTTCTGCCTTCCTCCTGCCACAATAGCCAAGATGCTTCCATTTTCCTTATTCTGCTGTTTTGAGTTGGATAGAATCCCATTTGCTTGGTTTGGGCTTTGTTGTCTGTTTTGGGTTGTCTGGTGTGGACTGGAGTGATGATGGGGCAGTGGATACAGTCTATGTATTGTGCTCTTCTTTACTTGACTCTGCTGTGAGCGTTCCAGCGTCTGTTTCCTTCCCACTCTACTCAGTGATTGTCTCCAAATGTTCCAGCGATGTGGTAGCATTTATTCTTTTCTCTTTCTCCTTTGCAGGAGTGGGGTCACACCAGGTACTTGTAGTCAGCCCCCTCTTGCACAAAGTGACCCTTTCATGCCATTGATAATTTGTATCTTTTATTAGTTTCTCTATAGAACTTTTTATTAACTCTATTGATCTTGGTGAATTAGCCTTTGGCTTCACTATTTTTCTGCTTCATAGATCACTGCTCCAATTTCCATTGTTTCTTTCTTCTGCTATTTTAGGTCTCTTTGGTTCTTCCTGATCTAGCATCTTAAGGTAAGGAAGGGTCATTGTGTTGAGAACTTTCTCTCCTGCTTTGATATGGGACTATAAACTTGTACATCCCCTCCTCAGGTACTGTTTTAGCCATACCTCATGTATATGATAATTCATCAGCTGTTTTAGCCTCTGGAATGATTGCAGGGATTAAAGCATGTGCCTCCACACCTATAATGAATTGTCTTTAAAAAATGAGAAAAAATTAAATTCTTATAGAAAATATAAAACTTACTAGTAGTTACTTGTGTTCGGTGATATTAACTATATTCATATTCTTATACCACCCTCTCCACTTTCCTTCTCCATAATTCTTCTATGTTGTTGCTGCTGTTGCTTTGCTGTTGTTGAGGCAATCTCTAAACCAGGATGGTCTCAAACTCCCTAAGTAGCTGAGGTAGACCTTTAAACTTCCCATCCCCCTGCCTCTACCTCCCAGGTGCTAAGTGCTGGGATTATAGGCACATGCCACAATGCTGGGGAATGCATGGTAGGCAAGCAATTCTGCCAGCTCCTGAACTCTTTGTCTTATAACTGTCTCTATCCATTAAACTGCAACTCTTAATTCTTTCCCTCAGATTCTACCCACTACTAGTTTCTGTCTCGTGATTTTATTCCTCATAAATACTTCATATAGGAGGAACCAGATACCTTTTTTATGGCTGACTTATTTTACCTAGCAAAATGTTCTTTTCACACATTTTTCTCCTTCATGAATTTATTCATGATACTTCTTGGGCTATGTTCACGGTTTTTTTGTTTGTTTATTTGTTTTGTTTTGTTTATACTGAATGTTTCTATGAGACTCTGGTTTGGGGTTCTAAAATTATTTGAGACTTTGTGTTCTTAGACAAGTTCTCACTGTCTTGTCCAGGCTGGACTAGAAGTTGAGTTTCCTCATCAGTCTCCCAAATACTAGGATTACAGGCCTGTGACACTCCACCTGGCAAGACTCTGATCTTAATTCTTTGAGGATATGCCATGCAATAATTTGTAGACACATTCTTGCTATGATGTTTAAACTGAACTAGAACTTGGAAGCCTTCTTGTTCAACCTCCAGAATGCTGTAATTACAGGCATGTGCTACCATACTTGGAAAGATACTGATCTTAATTCTTTGGGGACGTACCCAAGAAACAGAATTGTTGGATCATGTGGTAATTATAAGTTTTTTGTATTTTTTAAGTACCATACTGTTTTCCTTAGTGCTATACCATTTTACTTTTTTCTTGAGTAGTGAACCGAGTTTCTAATTTCTCTACATACTCCAAAACTGTGCTTCTCAGCCTTCCTGATGAAGACAGGACCCTTTAATACAGTTTTTCATCTTGTGGTGACTTCCAACCTTAAAGTTTGTTTGTTTTTTGTTTTGTTTTGTTTTTTATTTTGTTTTGTTTTCTTTTTTATGATGCATGCTTTCTCTGAAGCTTTGTAGCCTGTCCTGGAACTAGCTCTATATATCAGGCTGGCCTTGAATTCATAGAGATCTGCCTGACTCTGCCTCCCAAGTGCTGCTGTTAAAGATGTGTGCCCCTACCACCTGGCTTAAAGTTAATTTTGTTGCTACTTTATTACAACAATTGTATTGTTATGAATAGTATGAATATTTGGGAGATAGAGGTTTGCCAAAGGGGTCGTGACCCACAGGTTGAGAACCACTGCTCAAACATTTGTCATTTTTTCCATTTTTCTTTCTTGTTGTTCTGTTTAGTATGTTATCCACTCAGATGAGTGAGGTGGTATCTCCTTGTAGTTTCGATTTTGGGGGGGATTAGATGTTGGCATGTTTATGTTCTCACTTGACATTTGCATATATAAATTATATATGCAAATATAAATATATATATATATTCCCCATGAAGTTTTTCTTCATGGTTTTGAAATGAGCTGTCAGTTTTGCTGTTGAGTTTTAGAAGTTCACTGTAGACTCCGTATTAATTTTCTGTTGCAAATGATTTATAAATATGTCCTCTTATTAGGTAGGTTGCCTCTTTGCTATCAATTGTTTCTTTAGATACATATAATTTAATGAAGTCCAATTTGTCTACCTAAGTTGTTGTCTGTGCCTTGGTGCCATATGTAAGAAATCATTACCAAATTAAACATTAGGGAAGTCCCCATCCTGTGGTTTCTTCTAAAAGTTTGTTTTATATTTTAGATTTAGGTTACAGAACTGGTTTGGGTTAATTTTACCATATGGAATTATGTTAGGGTCCAATTCTATTATTTTGTATGTGGATATATAGCTATCTCAAGCACTCTTTGCTGAGACTTTCTTTTGCTTATTGAATGATCCCAGCAAGTCACTTGAAAAATCATGTGAGTAAGGAGTCATTTCTGAACTCTATCTTATTTCAATATGTCTGCCTCATGCCAATTTTGAAGTTTGGGACTCTGAATTTTAATTTATTTCTGCAAAGAGTAACATTGGAACTTTGATAAAGATTTTGTTAAAGTTGCAGATCATTAGGGTAGAATTGTCACTCTTGATGGTACTGAATCTTCCAACCCAGGAGCATGGGTGTCTCTATTCTCTCCTTTACTGGTTAGTTCATCCCTACGTCTTCTCTTCTTTTTTGCAGAACTGCAGGTGGAATTATTGTTTTGACGTCTACTTGGATTATTCATGTCACTGTGTTGAGGGACATCTGATTTCTGGCTATTTCATGTATGTCTTTCATGTCTTAACACTTGGCTGAACTTGTCAGTTCTATTAGTTTTATTTTTGTGCAGTGTTTAGGATTCTTAGCACACATAATCATGCCACTTACAAACAGAGATAATCTTACTTATTCTGTTCTAATTGGATTTTTTTCCATTGCTCTGACTAGGACTTCCAATGATTTGCTGAACAGAAGTAATAAAAGCGAGTTTTCCTGCCTCATGTTATAAAAATTAGTCTTTTGTTCACTGTGGGTTTTTAATACACATGATATTTGTTTGTTTGGTTTTTGGAATTTTTCCCTGAGTATTATTATTGCTGGCCCTGAAGATGAGGTTTTACTATATAGCCAAGGTTGGCCTCAAGCTCTGAGCCTCCTGCCTCGGACTATAGAGGTGTATGTTACCCCCAAACTTTGTTGACTTTTTGGTATATAAAACTTCATTTTCATGAAACCTCAACAATATAGCTAACTAAACAAGACCTGAATGACGGCAGCACCAGTTGACATGCAAGTGTAGATGTGGGAAGTCTCTCGAGGCCCCACCCCTAGATGAAGAGCTAGAGGAAGTTACTACTGTGATGGAGAATCAGTCTTCCCCAGGGATGAGCTTCCTAACTGGTTATTCAGTACCAAGAAATCAGCTCTAAAAAACATATGTACAAGCAACAGTAAATAAAATCAGCAAGCGATATATATACATATATACTACTATCATATATAATAATTATATATAAACCAGAAATAACTACAGAAAAAGAAGTCATGAATTTGAAAGGGAATGGGGCAAGGGATATAGCAGCCATTAGGAAGTGGAGCGGGAGTGGGAAATGATGTTGGTACAGTACTCATAAAATTCCAAAAAAGTATAAATAAAAATTTTACAAATCCTAAAGTCCCACACATGTTAAAGAAACTTTGAAAGTTTCTAGACATTACTTTTCAGGTAAATTTACTTGACTACATAGTTCATCTAACTTGATTAATAGTGTAAAGATATTGTTATAATTTATTTACTTGACATTTTGCTAAAAGTTAAATGCCTTTGATGGGAAATACTTGGAACCAGAAGTTTTTGCAATTTTGGCAATGTTTTAATTGTGGAATATCTGTATAGATTTTTACTAATTGAGAATCCCACATCTGAAAATTCAAGATCCAAAATTTAAAATTTTTCAAATATTTAAGCATTGTGTTAGATTTCAGATCTTTGGATTAAGGCTACTCAAATCACATCATATGAACATTTTGCAGTGTGTAAAAGTCACCATTTATGCATTCATTTTCCTAATTTTGGACTATCTAATGTTTCCAAATCTTTGCTGTCATGAATATCTTCCTGCATATAACTGTTTACTTACTACTTTTCCAGACTATATAAAAATGTTTATTGGGTTGATTTATTCTTAATGATCCTAGCTCTCTCATATCAGCTTACCTAGTCATTATTTCATGTAACAAAATCCATAAAACCTCCCTTTTTAAATTTTAGCTTATGCACCTCCTCTCTTTCCCTGCTTCAAATGGAATCTTAGGACATCCAATGGACCAGGCACTCACTCCTAGCTTACAGACTGCCTGAAGACAGGAGACAAGTTTAAATGCTTAGCAGGGAAGAACTCAGAATATCCTAAGGTCTAGAACAAGATTCTACTGCTGTCAACACTTTAATTTAGCATAACACAAAAAATTTTTTCCAGAGCAATCAGGCAAGAGTAAGAAATAAGTGGCATATTAACTGACGAAGGGAAGTCAAATTGGCAGTGTGTATAGGTGGTATGATCTTAAAGCAAGAGACTCTTGAACCTAGCTAGCGGTGGCGGCATACACCTTTAATCCCAGCATTCAGAAGGCAGAGGCAAGTGGATCTCTGTGAGTTTGAAGTCAGCCTGGTCTATAGAGTTCCAGGACAGCCAGGCTACACAGAGAAACCCCGTCTCAAAAAGCAAACAAATAAACAACAAACAAACAAAAGACCCAAGAACTTCTGTATAAGTAAAGGAAATGTTTCAAGCATACATCAGATAAGACAATATTCAGAGTACTTAGAAACTCAATAAATCTAATAGCAATAATAATAATATAATTTTAAACAACTGGCAATGGACCTAAACAGATTCTTCTCTGAAGAAGACACACGAAAGGCCACTAGACAGATGAGAAACATATTCAGTATCCCCAGTCACCAGGGAACTGCAAACTAGAGCTGCAGTGGGGAGGCTGTCATCCTTGGAAGTTTAAACGACTTTTATAAAAGACACAAAGGATGGAAGTGCTGGGTGAGAAGGAAAGAGAATTCTTGCATCCTGTCGGTGGGGATGTAAACTGTGTAGTCATTACAGAAAACCATAATAGTCTTCAAAAATTAGAACTCAAACTGCCCTATGAGCCAGCCATCCCACTCCTGGGAATTTATCCAAAGGAAATAAAACCAGTATGTTAAAGAGATATCTGCCCTTTGATGTTCATTATAGTACTACTCCCAACAGCCAAGAACTGAAAACAACCAAAATATCTCTCAGCTGATGAGGGAATAGAAAAAACGCTGTATTTATATGTAATGGAATGTTACTGGGTTATAAAAAGAAAGAAAGGTTTTAATTTGTGACATCATGGATCAAACCGAGAGAATGATGTTAAATGAAAGAAGCCACTAAAGGATGAGTAAAGCAAAGTTTGGCTTGTAGGAAGAGTGCATTTCAAAAGTAACCCCACGGAGGTCTAGAGTAGGCTGTAGTTTTGGATCCTAGGAAGAACAAGTGGATGCTAAGATAGGAAAGTTGATCGAGGAATACGAAGCTGAAAGTGCAGACACAGTTTCTGCTCTTTCATAGCAATAGTAACAACTATGAAGGATGGCAGAGAATTGTGTGTTTCAGAAAGCTAGAAGAAAGGATTTCAGTTTTTTTAACCACAGAGAAATATTAAATATTTAAGGACATGGATATCTCTATCTTGATTTAAACATTACTGTATACATATGTGGGCATCAAGCCAGTATGTGTGCATTACTTCATAAAAATGTATAAATATTTGTATAGATTTAAAAAGTCAGCTCAGACTTACAAAATGTGTCAAGACACATTGCATGTTATCGAGTAAATGTATGTGTGTATATATAACCTGTAAAATTTCAAAATCAGAAGTACAGCAAATCAAAGAAAATGGGAGTAGAATCAGCAACATAAAAACTCGCTTGGGTTTTGAATGGTCCTTGAGGGTCATTGTGTTGAAGGGTTGTTCCCCAGCCCATGGTACTATTGTAAGAAGGTGGAGCATTTGGGACCAGGTCCAGAGGAAAGTTTTAGAAGAACGATCCTCCTACTCTCTGATTTCTGTATCCTTTAAGGTGAGCAGGACTTGTCTGCCATATGCTCCTCACATGACGGACTGTGTTGTCATAGATCTGAAGTAACATGCCGTCTGACCATGGTCTTAAAATAAGAGCCTAAATAAACCTTCTTTACTAAGTTTCTGTTGTTGGTATGGTTTGGTTTTGGTTTGGTGTGTGGGTGTTATAGTAATAGAAAGCTGAATAGCTGACATATCCAGATACTCTTCAGGGAAGGAATTACTTTGTGCTGTAGCTTAACAACCATTCTGGGCTCAACGTCCAAAACTCCAAGTATGCACTTGTTTGTTTTGCCTGTGATTTTTTTTCCTGAGTGTTCTCAATAGGATGTCATAAGGATGAGCAAGATGTGTGGACTCAGGAGGATTTTAGACACAAAGTACTGCATTGGGTCAAATTGTTCAGGATGACACCCTCAACTTGACCACTTGAAAGTTGTGTGAACATATGAATGTGAGTACATACTTAACTTCTCTAAGCGCTGGTCTCCTTATCTATAAAAACAGCATAGCTGCATATGGCTAAAGGAAGAAATGACATGTTTACCCCGTAAACTACCTAGCTCAGGAAATATTCCAACAGCAGCAGCAAGCTGTCAAAGTCCCAACGTGAATGAGATGTGTCTTCTTCAGCCTTCAGGTATTTTATGGCCTTTCCTGCATTTCTATCTAAAAATATGCCCTGACTATAGTCAATAGATGTAGATGTTTAAAAGAGCTATTAAATATCATTGGTTATCAAATTTCATCCACTATCGAAGAGTCACTAAATGAATTAAATTGCCAAGACTGAAATAAAACTTAAGTTGACAGTTCACTTTAGGGCTGCACAAAGAAGACAGTTTTATAAAGTGAAAAAAAATGAAAAAAGAAAACCATGGAGAGGCTCTTTTTAAGACAATTGTTCAAAAAGACAAGATCTCCTGAGTTAAATGGGAGAATGGAGACCATGGGAGAGGGTAGAAGGGGAGGAGAGAGGCAGGGAGGGGAGCAGAGAAAAATGTAGAGTTCAATAAAAATAATTAAAAAAGACTAATTGTTCAAATCATGTATCACTTTTAAAGACTCTCAAAAGCAAACTTAAAGGTAATTACTCCAAGAATAACTACCACAATTGTTTTCATCTAATGTCATGGTTCATTTGATCACCTGAAATCCTTTATTCAGAATTCCAGCATGTAAGAACAATCAAGGCTATGGACTAAAGTAGTAAGGAAAAATTGCTGAACTCTCTGGGATTCTGTTATGGTAGAGATGAGAGATGCCAAAGGTTCTGGAAGGGTATGAATTGTGTTAACTTTACAGTCATGGAAATAGGGCCCTGACCACAGGAAAGTACTAAAGATGAACCCTTCTCATGTCTGGGGATCTGAGCTGGGGATGTCCAGACACATTCCAGGTGATGTTTCCGTGTCCACAATCATTTCTTGTGGCCTGTGAGGCAATGGGCCATACCTTGTCATCAGAACCTAACAGCTGGGCATCGCTCAGCAAATATGCAACCTATATTCTAGTCTAGCTTAGGATCAAAATCTGCCCTGTTGAATTATTTTCATACTTTGCAAATGAAAATTGATTTTTAAATACCTTTTTTCCAAGTGTTAAACTAGATTTAATACGCATACATACATTTGGTCTTTGTCCCCAGAACAACCCAGGATTGAATACCTTTTGATCACCAATAGCATCCATTTCCTTTTAAGCATTGCCTCCTTTGATCCTCCCTTTGAGCATTACCATCCTTTAGGCTACCTGAGAAAGTCCATTCATAAAGTACTGTGAATATAATGGATTTTGTCTCCTTCAGCAAATAGCAGACCAGGAAAATAAACAGCAAAACTGAGGCTAACAGTACATTGGTTTCATCTTCTGAGTCTTGTAAATAATTGGTATTTTCTGGGCATGTGTGTGTGTGTTAACTTCTTATTGCCCTGGAGGCCAAGTAAATGTTTTCCTTGGGTTCATCTTGGGAGCATGTTGTTTTCAGAGATATCCTGTGCTAACTTGAGCTGACTATCTTACCTTGTATTTTAGTCTCGTCAGCTGTCTATCACTACAGCAAACACACCCAAGAAGATCAAAGGAAAACGTCCACTGGTCTTAGAGTTTTGTAGATTTCAGCCATCATCAGTTGGTCCATTTGTTTTGGGCAAGTGGTGCTACAGCACATCATGGCAGGAACACAGGACAGAGCAAAGTCAGGAAACAAAACTGGTAGTGGAATCCAGTGAGAGACTCCACGGGTAAGGATACTTTCTGTACCGTCTGGAGACCTGAGTTTAACCCCTGGAACCTCTGAAAAGGTGGAGAGAACCAACTCCACAAAGTTGTCCTCTGACCTCTGGACAGTGTGGTATGTACACCCCCATACATATGCATCATGTACACACAGTAATACTAATTCTTAATGTTTTAAAATAGGTGATAGTGAGCATGGGAAAGGGACTTAATCATCTTCAAAGGCAAACATTCAATAACATAAAGACCTCCTTCTGAGGACCCACCTTCCAATATCACCACACTGAGGATGCAGCCTTCTTTTAGCATCGAGCCTTCGGGAGATATTCTAGGTTCAAATCACGGTACCTTGTAATTTATTTCAATATTGTAGCTTCCTTTTGGGGAAACTTGAAGGACAACAAAGAGTATCAGCTCTCTTGTTTCTCCTGTTTCCTCACACCTAGGCTGTTTAAAAGCTGTGTCTTCACCCCTCGCAAGTGTCTGCCTTCATTCTGCATTATCATTCCGCCCATGTGCTGGGAAGCTCTCTGGCGTTGGCAAAGACTTTTTCAGACTTCTCGGCCCTTCTTTGGTTTGCTTGTTTGTATTTTTCCTGTCTGAGGTTAGACTGATGATGGGCTTTGCACAATAGAAGCAGGAGTTTGGATAAGCTAGCAGTTCAAGCAGGTTTTATGAGCAACCATGTAATAAAATGCATTCAGGGGTCACACTAGAAACTTTAATCAGCACCAGGGGTCATTGGATAGCACTTCTAGCCAGGAGAGGAAGAAATGGGGAACAGAGGTTCAAAGGAAAGGAAGAAGAATTGGGGGAGGGGGACAGATCTTTTTTTAAGGTTCTCAAGTTATCAGAAAAAAACTTTTTTTTAAGTGTTTTGCAATCAGAAATGGTAAAAAGAGCCTTAATTGCCCAGCGGAAACAGGTAGAGATCCGCTGTAAATTAGATGAGAATTTTACCCAAAGATTTAACTTTTTTCCCCCTTGCACAGTTTTGCTTGAAAGTATGGCCTTGGTCTCAGGATGGATATCAGGTATCTCACCCTGAAGGGAGAAACATTCCCACCAAGTCCTTCTCTGGGAAAAAAAATTCTCCATCCAAAAATCAGAGTCTGGGCAGACAAATTGGCACCAGTGTTTTTCTCTCTCCTTAGCCTCCCTTTTATATTCTGTGAGAGAGAAGACTTCAGACTTGAGTCACAATACACAAATATTTAGTAGTATTATGTTGGGGGAAAAAACTGGGAGGGAAAAAACCAGAGTAAGGTAATTCTTAAAAGCTTTGCCTTCACTCATGCAAACAAATTTTATGCTTCTCAATAAATCTCCTGTTTTGTAAGTGGCCATTAAAATAACAGATCATTTGATTAAAATTCTGCTTTCTTTTCACAACAGTCATTTGGGGTTTTGGGGACCTCCAAATGTGGTCTTGGCCATGATGTCATTAGCATTTTATTAATGCATCCAAAAGGTTAAAAGCTCCGAGGTTTTATAGGGCTTTTAAAAGCAAATGTGATTGTCTCTTGCATAAACGGAGTCTGAACCCATTAAAATGTGACAACAGCTTCAATACTGACCCTGTTTAAAGGTTAAAAAAATTGATCAAGGATTTGTCACATTTTTAATTGCTTTGAATTGAATGAAAGCTGAACAGAGTCCAATATTTGGGAATGTAAAGAATTAAATGAAGTCCAACACCTTTCAATACATTTTTTTTAATTGAGTTTCATCCCCACCTCTTTTGCAGTTGAATGATCCTTTATAGCCCCAAAATAGTTTATAGTTTGAAAGGTTTGTTTTTCCCTCTCTGGTGCAGTCACAATACAGTCAGATGGAAAATATATATAAAATCTTATATATAAACATATATTCAGATGTCCAGGCTTTAAAAACAATGCCCAGAGCAATAACTGTCATTTCTTCAGTGTTGTTTATTTGGGTGTAAACGGAATCCAAGTACAGCCCCGGGATGGTCCTATCAAACTTTTAGGACTCAAACTGTTTTCTGGGGATAGCCTGGAACTAACTCTGTAACCCAGGCTGGTAGCAAATTTAGGCGATCCTCCTGTCTCAACCTCCCAAGTGCTGGGATTACAAGCCCATGCCACCATACTTGGCTTTAGAAACTCTTGCAGGGGCATCTATTTTGTCTTCATATAAATTTTCAGATTGGATTGTGCCACCCTGTTGAATGTTCTTGTATACACCTAGGAAACAAAACAAAACTCTCCCCTCCCATCCCCTGATTTCTTTTTTTTACACTAAAAAATGAAACTATTTGAGTTGATTCCGATTTTTCCCTATTCTTAAATTACTGACCATGGAATGTTCTATTTACCCTTCTTGCTTTGCTAGTTAGCTCTCATTTAACCTCATTTGTCATTTTAGTATATTCTGTGTCTTCAGGGCACATTAGCACTTTTTCTTTTCTTTTCTTTTTTAGCCTTCACAAATGAACTCCTCGAGTCTCCTTGTTTAATTGCTTCTGTGGTCTGAGGGAGCCTTAACTAGCAGAAGCCGATGGGCAGATAAGCTTGCACAACATGTGCTTAATTATGCCGTCTTTCTGGAGAAAGTCTTCAGACAATTACCTCCCGAAATAAATAGACCCCAGCGACTGTCAATAGCAATAAAACCCACACAATCATTTCTTAAAGCTTTTATTGTTTGCCTGTAATTAGCATGTTGATGTGATTAAAGCTACATTTGACTTCTGATAAACCCCAGACTCCTATAGATAACATTTCCAGCGGTTCAAAGCTGCTTTCATTAGAAGCGATATTTATCTGATTTGTAACCAATCAATTGGAAATAAAACTTTGCTGTGGCATGCCGTGAAAACAGCCAGCAGCAGTCCTCGCTTCCCCAAAACCCTCCAGCAGGCTAGGTCCTTGAGGGAGATGGATTCCATATGGCTAGGAGGAGGAACCGGCAGGGATTGAAGAGGTGGAGAGCTCCGAGTCGCTCAGACCTGCGCCTTCTCTGCACTCCTGTCACGGAAGGCGCAACTGTTGCAACCAATTTTCTTGAAAAATATACTTCGTGTGGCAGCAGAAAAGCCTGCAGAAATGGGGTTCGATGAGGCCATCATTTGTAATGTTTACTCTGTTTCCATATTTTAAGTTTGTATTTGATTATTTTATCACATTCTTTGAATTTGCTTTTTAACTTTCTATATACTCTGCCTTTCTCCCAAGTTAGTCGTTTTCGTTTTCCCTTTTTCTCCTCTCCTCTCCTCTCCTCTC
>LOJH01047846.1:0-13132 GCA_001685095.1 Ellobius talpinus
TACCCAAAGGATGCTCAATTGTACCACAAGGACATGTTCTCAACTATGTTCATAAAATTTGTTTTTTATTTCACTCTAGTATTTCTGCTGTGACCTTGGTGACATTGCTATTAGCAAAGCAAAAGGAAAGGACAAATAAATAAAAATTCCATGATGTAAACAAATGAACTCACTAAGAAAAAAAGGTACTGACAAAATGGCTTTCTGTTGTGTGTTTTTATCTCCTCCGGCAAACAAAAGACAAAACCTTTAAGCTTTTTAATAAATTAAAAGGAAACAATTGTTTTTCAGCTACCTTTTAGCCAAAGTTAGCAGAACAGCTTACTTCTATAACCTTGCCAGAAGTCCATATTAAGATTTTTAATTAAAAATTTAAGATTTTAAAATTTATTATTTGATAATTTTATACATATATGTAATACATTGTGATCCCAGTTACCCCTGTTCCTCCTCATTCCCTTCCCTCTCCCTCTAAATTCCATCATCTTCCCAACAAAGTGCCCCCCTTATTTCATGCCCTTTCACTTTCTTTTGAAAAATGACTCACCAAGTTTAACTAGAGTTACTTGCATTGATGTAGGCATAGGATTAGTAACTGAGTATAGGAGAACTTACTAACTTGCTGGTTAATGGCTTTTGGAGGGGGGCATGGAGAATCTTTTTGTTGTGTGTGTGTGCTATAGCCAATAGTAAGTAAGCTGCTTGTGCACCAGTCAATAACCTGACACCCGTGCCTACTGATTTTTAAATCAAAGTCATAGGAAGAAAAACTTCCTACATTTGCAGTTATTTTATGTGTGGAGGGCACTGGGGAGTTCAGCAGCTGCAGCGAGTCCACACCAGATTCAAACAATTTTAAATGAAACTGCCCAACCAAGATGGCGCATCTCCATATCTAAGGAAACTGTTTTCTTTTGCCAAATTGTAGACTGCATTATTTAAGTTGTCAATACACAGTTCTCAGTGAGTTTAAAACTTCAGCGTTAGAAGGAGTCAAAATATAGCCCCAGAGACTCAAGCACTACAAGGTTGATGTGTTTAATGTTGTCTTTGTGGGCTGGACCATCATTTCAGTCATGGTACATTTGTTGGCTACGACGTAGGAACAGCTAACACAAGAAAAGCTTATGCCGACAGTGTGTTAGGATCTTAAAAGCTAAGAAGAAATACATTATAGACACAAATATTAAGGAAGATTTTTAAGGCAGGAGAAGAGATATATAAAATGGTAGGAGACTTGTAGATTAACTGAGATTAAGATTTTAAAATTATTCTGTGAATTTCACTCATTTTTTTACAAAGGTTTCTAACTGTCCCCACCCTGACCTGATGGATAGATACTTGATCTCTTTTAAAGTACCTAATCTCTTCTTGACTCCTTGGCATCAAGTCCTTGACAAGCATTTTTGTTTGATGACACCTGTGATGTTCAGAAAGGTCGCACCCTTGGGAGCAGTGATGATCATTCATGGCATCTTTTCAAGTTGCTCTTCTTCATAAATAGCATCCCCATGATTCATATTTTGAAGGGAGGATGTCATTCAGATATGTCTGTTCTATATTTGACTTCTAAAATTTAATGTTTATATATAAAGAACTTGGCATAATATCTGACCATGTCATGTGTTTTAGCTATTATTTTATTTGATATTATTACACTATTTGTTTGGCTCAGTTATTGATGACTATTTCTCAAAGTTAACCCTGCAAAATTAGCATTAGTTTATTCTCATATGCATCATTACCTCAAATAGCTATATATATGCACAGGTTTCATTTCACTTCCAATGTGGGAAACAATTGCTTAAGGACTTCCAGACTGAGAAAGAGAACACACATAGAATAGTACACAAAGTAAAATCATAGCCTGATGATATATTACAAAGTGGACACCTATACAAAGCACTAAGCAAAGGGATGTCACTTCTCTTCAGTCCCCTGTTCCATCTTCTCTTTTACCTGCTGTTTCCTAAAGTAAACTAATACCTGACTAATTCCACAAGCATCTCTTTTTATTATAAATGCACCCAAGTACATGCCTATAATCATAACAGTTTAGCCTCATTAAAAATTCATGTAACTTAGACATTTATTTTGTAAATTGACTTCTGTGTATCAATAGTTTTGCCTCTAAGAAACATCCTATGGTGCTGAGTTCAATTCTTTCAACATTTTTGTTGCACAGAACTCCCTTGTGTGAATATAATCCCTAATTTCCATTGATTGATTGACAATTATATTTCAAGTTCTTTGCATCATTGATAATGTCTTCATAAACATTATTTAACATGTCTGCGAAGGTCATGTGCATCTCTTATTATTGGTTACCTAGCTATAAGTGGGGGAGGTGTGTATGTTGCCATAATTGATATCTTCAATGCTTTTCACAGACACATGTGTTAAAAGCTTGCTCCCAGCTTGGTGCTGTTGGGAAGTGGCAGAAATCTTAAGCTAGGAGGTCTAATGTGAAGTTATAGGTGTATGTTCTTGAAGGATATAATGGAACTTAATCTCCTTTTATCTTTTTCACATCCTGTTCATGAGGTAAATGGTTTCGTGATTCCAGAATGCATTACTTTATCACAGGTCTAAAAACACTAGGTCCAACCCGCCATGAATGGAAACCTCTGTAACTGTGGGCCAAAACGTGCTTTCTCTCCTCATAGGACAATCATTTCAGGCACCTGTCATAGAAACGGAAAGCTAAGGCATAAACACATTTAAGGGCTGTTCTATTGTGTTCCACAATATTCCTACATATTTTACTTTTTATCGGTGTTATAAGTCCTATTGCTGTGCATACTTTCAAATATGAGTAACCTATCAATTGCTTTTCTCATTTCATTGATCAAAATACCAACCAGAGGCGATCTGAATGGGGGAAGGCTTATTTTACGCCATTGTATTAGAGGGATTTTAGTTTGCCATTGTAGGGGAAGGGCCCGCTGTGGGTATGAGTGGGTCCCTTCTGGTGGGACTATGATGAAGAGCTGTTTACACAACAGCTGGCCAGTTGTCAGAGAGCATGGCTGGAACCAGGGGAGGCAAAACATTCAAAAGTCCACTACCAGTGGCCTATTTTCCCTAGCTGTGCTCCACCCTCTAAAGACCCGACAGCTTTGAAAATAATACCACATTCTAGGAAAGCAAACACTCAAAACAGGAGTCTTGGATTCAACCCGCGAGAAGTAGCATCAGAGTTACCCTTTCCTTTCTTGCCATCCTTGTTAGCTACGGGTTCTCAAGGAGGCTTTCATTCAGTTCTTCATCACTTGTGACATTGGACACTTCTTATTTCTACTGTGAAGGACATATTTACCCCCTTGCCCACATTTCTGTCTAGAAGCATTAGATTTCTGCATTGATTTATTCTGCATCCCATACTCTTTCTGAAGGCTTTTGCAAGGTAGAAGTTTGCAGTGGTTAATTTGATTGTCAAATTGACTGCATTAGGAAAGGCTAGGGGATTCCTGAGGAACAGCTCTGAATGTAGACAGATTAAACCCTTGGATTCCTAAGATGATGGCTTTATTGGGTGGTGTGATGCCAGGGCCGAAGTGGGGCCTGGGCAGAAGAAGTAGATCACCAGGCCATCACTTTAGAGGCTGTGTCTGCTGTAGAGTCTCTGGTCTGCCAAGAAACACAGATCATTTCAGGCTCTTGCTGCCACGCTCTCTGCTCAAGTGCATGAACATACGCAACAAAGGACAGAAACTGACCCCTCGGAGACCATGCTATCAGATAGGCACTTCCTCCCCTGGGTTGTTTCTGTTAGGTATTTTGCCACAGTGATGACAAACGTATTTTGTATGTAACAAATCCAAATGTATTTCAGTATGTCAACTCTTTCATGATTAGCCCTGCATCCATGTAGTCCAGCAATTAATCCTTCTTAAAAATACCGTTTCTTGTTGTTTTAGTAGGTTTTCCTTCTTTCCTTCCTTTTTTTCTTTTCTTTCTTTTTTTTTGAGACAGGATTTCTTTGTGAAACAGTCCTGGCTGTACTGAAACTCACTCTGTAGACCAGGTTGGTCTAGAACTCACAGAGATCCACATGCTTCTGCCTCCTGAGTGCTGGGATTAAAGGCATATTATGTATTATGTGACTATGCTCTGATGAGTACATAAATTTAGAATTATGTGTTTTTGGTAAATTAAAATTTTAGCATCAAGATATGTGATATTTTAACTCTGGCAATGCCTTTTGCTTCATATGAACTGGTGTTCGTGGTATTATGTTTGCATAATGGTTTTAGTCAGATTCGTGCTGCTGTAAGAAATAATTTACTGAAGAATTTAGGAGGAAAAGATGCTTATTTTCCTCTGGAGCCCAGGAAATCAAGTTCAGGGACCTGTGTCTGCAGAGGTCCTTCTGTCTTCCTTTTTGCTGACTAAGAACTTTTCCAAGTCCTAAGATGGAACAGGGCATGGCATGACATGGTGACGGAGAGGTGCATGCTAGAGACACAGCCAAACTGGCTTTTATAAAAGACTTGCCCTTCAGATGACCCATTAACCTACTAATCCATTAATCCATGACTCAGGTGTACAAGGCCTCTCATTACCTAACCTCTCGAAAGTCCCACCTGTTAATACCTCACTACGGGATTAAGTTTCATCATGAACTTGTGTAGACAGCCACACCATAGCAACAACATAACATTTATCCTGCTTTAATGCCTCTTTTTTTGGCTTTAAGTGTGTCTGTTTGAAAATAACTCACCACTTTTTCTATCAATCAGAATATTTCATTACTTTCTGTTTGATGTAAATACTAGAGTGTTCAGGTTTAAGTCCAGGTGTGTTATACAATCACTCACCCAAAGAAAGTTAGTGCCCTAAATGCTACCATCTTTTCTTTTAGTTCTGCAGGAATGGCGAAAAATCCTTGAGCTTCTTAGCCTTACAGCAGTTGAATCAAATCTCCCCCCCCCACCACCCGGGGATGAGCAGCTACGAAAATCAGGCTCATCTCTTTGGTTGTCAATTCTCCCCAGGTCCTGCTCCCTAGTCCTCCCCAGGTCCTGCTCCTCAGTCCTCCCCAGGTCCTGCTCCCCAGTTCTTGCTCCTCTGTCCTCCCCAGGCCCTGCTCCTTTGTCCTTCCTAGATACTCACTTTCCTAGATCCTTCACTGTCTTTCGCCCTTCTCATCTTGGATGCATTTTAAAAAAGATTTTAATTTAACATTTGTTCAAATTTCCCTGTTTGCCATCATCAGAGCTCCACCACCACCACCGACTTTCTTTTTTTTAGATTTAAAAAAATCATTTAGTTATTTCAAAAATATGGGTTCTTTGCCTACATGTATGTCTGTGTACTACATGTGTGCCTGGAACTGGAGTTCCTGGTGGTTGTGAGCTACCATGTGGGTGCTGAGAAATGAACCTAGGATCCCAACAAGAGTATCCAGTGCCAATTCATTTCTTTAGTCATCATCCCTGACTCCCTCCCCCCATGCCTTTTAAAAGTCAGATCAAGCAGGGAAGTGGTGGTGTATGCCTTTCATCCCAGCACTCGGGAGGCAGAGGCAGGTGAATCTCTGAGTTCAAGGTCAGCCTAGACTATGAAGTGAGTTTCAGGAAAGCCAGGACTACAGAGAGAAACCCTGTCTCAAGAAACAAAGCAAAACAAGTCAGATTAAGTAATACTGTGTTTAATTTAGTCAGTAGAACCTATCTGAACAATGAAGAGGAAATGATTTGAGGTTAGAATTTATACTGAAATCTCTTGAAATAATGTGTTTTTTGGGGGGTCTTTCTATTGTCACAGCCCTATACAGAGGGCTGTGTGCCAGCAATGCATTTTCAGAACAGAGTGATGAGGGACATGAAATCACTGTAACAATTCCATCTCAGCATCCTGAGAAGAAGCAGAGACTCAGGATGCTTGTTCCCAGAACAGAAGCCACTGATCCCTAGGGAATAAAAGGTACACCATGGCATCATGCCTTTTTGTGTGGTTCTGACTTTAGTGAGAAAGAACTCTTTAATTCAAAGTGCTGTCGTCTTCCTCTGGTTATTCTTTTAAAGCAAAGACACCCTAGACATTGAGTTAGAACATGTATGTCATGCTGTCTAAGGAATAAACCTATAGCTGTTTTGAACTGGATTTACCGATTGTGTATTCCCTTGACATTTAACAAAAGATGTGGACATGAAGTCACATCTCCAGTCCCCACAAAATTTAAGTACGCCCTCTGGAGCCCAACATTGTTAAAACATAGCTTTAAGTTAAATAGTTACCTGTCAGTATCCATGGGGCATTAAGGATAGGATCTCTTTTCAGTAATCTGTGGGTACTCAGGACCCCTCTACAACATGCAGTGTGCTGGTATGTTACTCATACATGTCTCCCCATATACTTTATCACCTACAATAATCATCTATGATACAAATAGGTAGCTGTTATGTGGCAATGTTTCAGGAACAAAGAGGACAACAGGTCTATATATTTTATAAAGACACAGCCATTGCAGATGTAGATACATCGTACAGGCAGGAGTATGGGTAGTGATGGGGAGTGCTGGGGAGAGATTGTGGCTGGGTGACAGCGTGGGCTCTGGCATGTGAGCTTGCACTGAGCCTCCTGTGTGCAGATGAAGTATAGCGCTTACGGCATTTCACAGTCAAATTTAGCTCTTGGAACTTTCTGGATGTTTAAATGACTATTTCAGTCTGTGGTTGGTTGATTAATATTCATTATTACTCTAAAACAATTTTTTTTGCTCAGGCACTTTCAAAAATCAAACGATTTTTCAAATTGTTCAGGTCAACAAAAAACCAACATTCTACATTTTCATGAAATGTCGAAGAGCAGCTGTTGTGATTGGGAACCTGGCGGCACTGGAGATATTTACCAACAACCCTGTTGTCCTAGTTTCGTTTCTGTTGCTCTGATGAAACACCATGACCAAAAGCAATGAGGGAAGGAAAGGGCTTATTTTACCTTACAGCTTACTAGTCCATTGTTGAGGGAAGTGAAGGCAGGGACTCAAGGCAGGAACCTGGAGTCAGGAACTGAAGCAGAGACCATAGAGACATGCTATTTTCCGGTTTGCTCACTATTGCTTACTCAGCCCTAAGCCTCCCAGGACCGCCATTACAGGAATGAGGGCTCCCATATCATTATGTAATCAAGAAAATGTTCTGCAGAGTTGCCTGTAGTCTGGTCCGATGGAGGCATCTTCACAGCAGAGGGTCCCTCTTCCCAGATAACTCTAGCTTTTGTTAAGTTGACAGACTACTAACTAGCACACTTGCTATGGCAACCAGTTCCACCAGGCATGAATGTATATACTGTTGGTGCTATCCGTAGGCTCCAACAAATGCCTGTTTTCTCCACTGTGGATTTTGGGGACACATCTGGGTTCCAACCTAAGCTGTGGCACTTTCTGACTTGACTATGGGTTACTTAATATATTTTTTTAACTTTCTTTCATTACTTGTTAAGAAGGTGAAATCTTTGTATGGAGGGTCTAGAGAAAAACAACTGGGTTAGAAAACTTTATGCAAAGTCCACATCAGGACGAAGAGTGCCTGGGCCAAGGCTACAGGGGATACATGCAGACATGCACTCATACAAACACACAACAGGGCAGGGCTTGACAGACACCCATGCTTTGCTAACTTTTACACATGTGGACGTATCCTCCCTTCACTCTTCAGAGAAATATTTTTAATCTTCAAAAATTTTGTATGAGCCTATAGATGAAGGGTTTGTATTTACCAATCTGGAGCTGTTACTGTTCTACTTTAAAATTACCTTTCAAGTAAGCATTTTCTCTAAACATGAGATTTTGCCTTATGTGCGATATTTGCTTAAGAAAACAGATTTTTGAAATTGTAGGTATCATTTGTGAGTGGATCATTAACTATATATTTAATGCAGGTGTATAGGTGCATTAATTTCTACAGGGGGTCTTATAACATAAAATTCAAAAATTAGGTCCAAAAAGTACATAGATTCTTTAATGTGATGATCTTAAAATGTCCTCTGTGCATGTATTACAGTTTTCAGTTTAGTTTTTTTTTTAAATGGGGCTCTTGGGTGTGTGAACAAGTGAATCTCTAATTATTCTGTCTTCAGTTGGGCCTTCTTCCTTCTGTTGGCTTGTCTTGTTCAACTTTGGTGCACTGGTTTTTGTTTTATCTTATACTTTATTTTATTAAAAAAATATGTGGTTAATAGTTGGAATTCATACTGTTAAAAGGTGCTTCACACAACTGCTGGAACATGAAAATGTCTAATGGTCAAGAATCTATTCTTTTCTCAGGGTTCACTACCCCTTTCTATTATCGAACTACAATAAGCCAAATGTCTTCTGTAATTCATTCTCAATTATTCCTATGCATTAGTGCAGGCATATTGGAGGCAGTTTTGCCTGTTATCGGTGAATCAAGTGCCCTCTTTTGATTCTGGCAGAGTTTCTAATATTCTGCACAATTCACAAGAAACATGAAGCCATTGGCAGTAGAACAGTGATTTTTCCCCACACGCTTCAGGCTTCGCTATGTCCACCCAGACCAAAAGTTATAAAAGTCATAAAAGCGAGTTCTCCTGAAGACTTCACACAAGACCACTGCGTGGTCTCTTCCAATTCTGCTTTTGTAGATAATTTCATACAATCGGTTTCACCAAGATTGCTCTTTTCTTTAATAGTATAGTTCATGTGTCATTGGCATATTTGCCAAGACCTACCCTACTCTCCTGATACAGAACTGGGGCATGTTGTCCCAGAGTCTGCCATCTCTTAGAATGTGCAGCTTATCCAAACTAAGAAATACCAACCTACCAGTGTTCACAAATGATCCTCCAAACCACAGCACACTGATGAAACATTCAGGCTTGAGGGGTGTTCTAACAGTGGAACAAAATGGAATCCAGGGTAGTTTTGTCAATAGGAGGATTCTTTGCATATTGAAACTTTAGACTCTGGTGTCTGGGCAGAAACAATTTTCTAAGACACTTACAAGGCCCGCTTGTATGTCTGGGTTAGATAAACTACCCCTTAACTTCCATGGTCAGGTTCATTTCTGTACTGTCCTTGTTTTTATGTCTATTTATTAAAATTCCTCTGTCTCTCTAGACAGTGGTTTATTCATGTATCTTGACTCAAAGCTCTACGTGTCACATTCCTCAATATCTTATTCCCGTGTATCTGAAAATCTGATTTGTGTCTTTCGTCACAGATTTGGATTCTGACCAAATGACTGTACACAGTAATGACCCATAAGGTAATTAATATAGTTATAATACTTGTCCATGGCCATCATAATGTTACTGTCTGTGCTTATTAAGATTCCATGTAGGCAATGACATAGATGCTCATTTCAAAATAATGTGATCTCTATAATTATAGTTAGCTCTTACCTTGTACCATACTTATTGTTGCAAGTAATTGATTTTAGCTGTCACAGGAAAGTTTGAGGTGGAAACCATTTTTATAAGCTTCTAGTTTATAAATGAAGAAACTGAAATATAGTTTATGAATGTGGCATGACAACATGACTATTGAAATTCTAGTCAGTTTTTCTCTAAAGTTCTTGATAGGCATTGTGTTGTACTGCCTAAATACATAATATATATGTATATGAATATATAATATATATGTTAAAAATTAATATTAACTTATAAAAAACACACCAAAGAGCCTTTTGAATAGTTTGTTCTTCCAATTAACATAAAGCAAAATTTCATTAACATATGACATCAAATTATAAATAATTTGTTTTACAATGTGTATTGCATTTATAAGACAAACATTGGTCCTCTTGAGTCATACTGTATTTTTAAGCCAGTCTGACATCCTGTATTTTGATTTACACATGCACCATCTTTTAATGAAAACCAGAGAAGGGAAAGTAAAGAAAGAGTCAATACGACTTTTGCCAAGGCCAGAAATAATGGCTCTGGGGTGTTTTCTATGAATGACACTTGAGGATTTACTGCTGATCTCCTGGCTGCTTCCTTATCTTGCAATGAACCTTGTAAGATGGAAATTCACAGTAGTACCCTGGAGTCGTGTGTTGAGTTATATACTCAGCTTCTCCCAACATTGCTTTTCAGCCCAAAAGAATACCGCTGTGTAAAGATATACTTGATATCCTGGAAGAACTTGGATATGGTGTCTTAAAGAGTCTTCAGTCAAAAATCTACTTCCAGCAATGACTACCTTCAAAGTATTAGGCAAATCATACATCAACTAGGCTTTATTTACCTTTTTGGAAAAGATAGTTTTATCTCTACCATATAACTGCTTCTGAGGATTAAGTGAGACAGCAAATAAATACATATCCTAGATGTTAACTGATCTTCAAATTGTGCATTGTCATTCTTTTGATATTTGGTAAGGATAGAATGTAAATACCCAACGACTTTGAATTTGCAAGTTGAAAACTATGAAACTCACCATTTTTCTCACATCCTCTCATTGAACTTAGAGTTTATCGTATGCAGCATATCACGTTTGTCAGAAGTGAGAGCAATGAGAAAACCACCACATCCAGGAGTGGTTTTCTTCAGGGTAACATGTAGACCAGGGGTTCTATAATCTCCATTCTGTTCGCGTGGAGATCTGCAGTTTTTTTCCATGTTTCTCATCATAACTGAAGCAACCAGGCCATGAGTCATGGAAGTTATGTGAGATGTTAGCTTTATAGGCTGAAAGAGGATGACACAAAGGGAAGATATTTTAGTTCTATCCTATGTTCGTTAGTTTTTGCATCTAAAGAGATAAAAGACTTCTTTAGTGATCTGTTAGGCCATAATTTTCATCGCAATCTCCTGAGGCAGTCAGGAAAATATCATGTGCCTTTATGTAATGAAGTTCATAACTTCAAATGGTAACTCTAGTTAGAAGACAAGCATCACTCGATGTCTGTGTTATGTACGTTCCTGAATATTTGGCTTGGCAGGAAAATGGGGTTGGAGATGACTTCACGTCCAACTAATGCTGCAGAGATATGGGGAGTAAACCAGAGTGACTAGCTGCATATTCACAGTCTTGTTATAAAACATTTGCAAGTGGTGTTTTCTTTGAAATTGATAACCCTCTGCCATGTTCCAGTAAAATTTTAGGGGAACACTCAAACACATGCATGCACTAGATAAGGCATTTAAATATTTATGTGTGTATGCACCAAAAAACAAACCAGAGAGATACCTCTCTCTCTCTCACACACACACACACACACACAAAATAAAAAAATAGTAGAGTGTTATAGTAACCTATTCAGAAGAGAGTTTTCCAGAACCTTTGCACAAATTCTCTTACTAGTTCACACTAAAGTGCTGTGAGAAGGCTATCGACAATTGCTCATTGCTGCAGCCACACAACCTTGCTCCACGAAGTTCTTTTATTTGACAGAAGTGCAGCATCCATGGCTAATAATTTTCCCAGTGGTCGACTGTGAGGTGTTGCAAGCCATCTGTAGTTCCTTCCTGGGAGGCCTGCGATGGTGCCTGCAGCTAAAATATGGACAATTAACATTAACAGTCAGGTCTCAGTGATGTAGAAGTACTAACCTTAGGATCTTTTGCTGGAAGCCATGGTCATTTGTAAATATATCATTTTAAGGAATTTGTTTGCATTCAAAAACCAGAGAAAAGGCAATATGCATTCTAGCTTTAGTCACTAAATTCCTTACAATCAGTATATGAAGAAATCCAAATGTCCTGTCTTAGAATTTGCTAAAATAACGAGTGTCTAAAAGATGAACTCGAAAGTTACATTCTTTGCTTTGAGCATGGTTCCACGTACAATGACATCATCTTGGCTCTTGTGGGATGCAGTAATTTAACTTTCTGCCTTGGGTATCTCAGATATTCCTTTTGCATCCTCTGTTTTTATAGCATGGAAGCTTTTCTCCACCCCTCCCATCAAGTATATATTGCTTTTAGAGGTATTCCAACCAGGCAACTCTTTGTCTTTCCATAAATATTAAGGGGCCATATAACAGTTTAGCACATTTAATAAACAGACTTTATATGGAAATAATTTTATGATTTGTAGTAAGTTAAAGTTTATCTTAAAACATTCTGTTTTTGGTTTGCTAAGCAAACGAATCATTAGGTGATTTAAGATCCCACAGTAATGATAATTTAAATAAAAAGCCTAATGTAAACCTTCTGCTCCAATATTCATTCACTTTTCCTAAGAGGGAAATCTGGACTATGTTCTGGGGCCGTGTTTAATAAGACAAAATATCTCTTCATAAAATTATTCTGCTTACATTTGTAAACGTGACAGCTTAAGAGGCTCTCATAACTCTGCCAGAGGGAAAGAGAAGCGTGAGCCCCAACAGCTTCCAGCGGGCTGAGCCGCCTTGGAATCTGCATCTGTGACTTACAGGTTCACATTTGTTTGGGTCCGCCGCTCATGGCTAATGTCTTCTTAAGTTTATTTACGTAATTTGTTCCTATCCATGCCCTGGGTCATTTATTATACCTATTAGCCTCTCTTTTTGAAGATATTCTCCCAGAATTCCTTAACAACTGTCTTTGAGTCTGTTTCTTTTCTCTGGAAATTTAAGATCAGGATTTTGCTGGCCCTGGGTATATGTTGAGTCTGCTTCGCCGCGGGCTTGTTATCTTTTGCTGTGGTTGCGTAGACGTGTATGCAGTTTGCTGAGCTGATCTCTTCTGTGCGTGGAAGAACTTCTAGAAACATAAAACTCATGTGTACAGTTAAAGCAAAAGTTCACATTGAAAGCCAGCTGAACAGCCTCTTGGCTGTGTGTGTATTGAGATACTTCATAACTTCTTGGCTAAGGATAGTTTTCTAGTTCTTCAAAAAGAGATATGTTTTATTTTTAATCATGTCTTTATGTGTATGTCTGGGTGTGGGTTCCGCAGAGGGCTGGAGCTGGTGTTACAGGCAGTTGTGAGCTGCCTGATGTGGGTATTGGGACGGAACTCAGGTCTTTCTGTAAAAGCAGTAAGTCTCTCCACTTCAGCTTTCCATTTTTACTGTTATCTGTTGTTGTTCATCTGGAACGTTGGCCTGTAGCCTGCATCGTTTTCTTTCTCTGCACCATCTTTACTTGGCTTCGATATTAGAATATTTTCTTCGTATGAGTTTGGAAGTGTTTTAGTGTTTTTTCTCTTCCTTCCTTCAGACCTTCCCTTTCCCCTA